>OX359274.1:30627063-30779563 GCA_947179155.2 Hedera helix | reverse complement strand
AATGCTGGTGTAGACACCCAAATTTTGCACTTTTGTACTAACCCTGGCAGGAGGACAAAATCGTCATTTGACCCGACATGCGGAAAGGAAGGTGGACCCCAACACGAAGTCACCACAACGATTTACGGTCAAAGCCACCACAACGGACAACGAGCATCCGGTCACTTGAGGCAAGGCGAACAGTTGATCCAGAAAACCTGAGCTGACCACAAAAGACGACTAATGGCCACTCCGCTTACAATGTTCGGGGGTCTCGCTCCCCGGTGAGCGAGCGGCTGCCCAGAACTAGCCTCCCAGAATAATATGGCACGTTTTCCAGAGATTTTCGGATTGCAAAAATACAGTCTTCCAAAATAATACCGCAGAAATTGGCGAATTAAGACCGCGTGGCACGAAAATCGAGAAAAACAAGCCGGACAGCCGCGGATGCACCTGCGGCCATCGACAAACGGGACAGTGCGCGGCTCGAGGACGTCACACGGCAGCCGAGGCGGCGGCTCAGACGGCCGCAGCAGGCAGCCGCAGATGCACCTGCGGTTGCCTGGAGATCAGCTATACATCGCCATTGTTGCGTCCGAGAGCAAAAGAAGAGAGTTTTGAAGGTTTTAGAGAGAGAAAAATGGCGGCAATAGAGAGAGAAACCTTCGGGTTTTGCCAAAAAATGTGAGGATTTGTCTCATTTTGTTCAATCTTTACTCCCTACATTGTATCCTACATCCGATTCGAGTTCTAGTGAGTGATTTCCATCAATATCAAGGCAAAGATTTCAATCTCTCTTAGTGTTGGTGCATATTTTGTAGTTTTTATTAGATTTGATCTTTTATCTTGCTTTAGTAGTTTAATCGGTAAATATTCATTTATTTGTGCATTTGTTGGGTGGATCTACTGTGGATCCGAAAATATTTGGTGCATTGCTATCTAAATAGTTTGATATAGTGTATTTGGAAGTTAGACCAAATGTAGTCGATATTTGTTTTGGGATCTATGGATTAGGGATGGTTAGAGAGGATTTATTGCGGATGGAATCTCCTCCTAACCTCCCGATGATATCCTTTTAGTTTATTTTCTAGCTTTTACGTATGTAGCAATGGCGATGCATTTGTATTGTAAATATGTAATTTCCGGGCCTTAAAGCGATGTCAGATCGAAAATCGGGTTTAAGGCCCCGTAATAATAAAGATATGTGACTGTGGGTGTTTGGGGTTGTCTAGATGGCTCACATGCCCATGGATAGCCCCAACACGTTTTGAATGTTTGCTTGGAGTTACAACGCAAAAAACGGTCTCCCCAAAATAAGGCAAATAACAAAGATTTTCTAAAAAGAATCAAATTAGGATATTGGATACACGAGGTTTAAAAAGTAAAGAGTTTTGGCGAAATTTTGATCCTTAATTGACGAAAATGCTACATTTGGTTTTAAAATGTCATAAAAGATGTTTTCATAAAAAAATAAATAAACGTTTTCATTAAACTTTGTGCATAGGGTTAAAGAGTTCTAGAATTTGCCTTCATTTTATTTATATTAACTGTTATAAGGCAATGTATAGTCTCGATTCCTATTTGACAAAAGTTTAAAACTATTGTTTTCTAAAATGACATCTAATAAAAAACCCTCAACGTTTTCGAAATTAAAATCAATCTTTCTTATAAAAAGCGAAGCCTCGTCATTTGGGTCAAAAGACGTCTAAAACGCTTTCCCGACAAAACACATTTGCCATATAAAATCCAAGCAACTCTTATGCGAAAATTCACCACAAACATTCATTTAGGCACACACGCACACACATATTTTAGGATTTAAAAGGATAGGAAAACATCAAGATTGCGGTAACCGTGTTTCACGGAAGTCGGGGGGTGCCTAACACCTTCCCCTCGTTTAAACAAGCCCCCGAACTCTATGAATCTCGATTTGCGGACCAATTGAATCGGAGTCACATATGAGTCATTACGATTACGAAAACAAAATTCGGATGAGTTGGTACATCCATTTCAACAATACCAACTGGCGACTCTGGTCAATTGGCTCATAAAAATTCAACATTTCAAAACCCTGTCGACACTAAGCCGACCCTTTTCAAAAGTCACATCTTAATCTAAAGGCTAAAATTGGAAAGGGCTTTTAATATTAAAAAACGAAACGACCGAAAATCCCGGCGTCGACAGCTGGTAACCGAACGTAACCACAGTCCTAAGGAATTTCATAGTGAGAGTAACATGATGCTACCACGGTCATTGAGATCAACTATTAGAATCCAAATTTTAGTGATAAAAAATACAAAATGTCCTAGTTTTAATCAAAATTTTCTAAACTATATATTGTACATTTATCTGTTTAGGCGGCAACAACATATTTAATCATGTAACACACTCACTCTAATATAGTGCATATAAGGGACAAATTTATACTATGGCTTCACATCACAAACCATTTCCCCAAACAAAAAAGGACACAACATTGAGCCTATAAACAACAAATATTAATGCATGACTTGGTCACGTATTGTAATAGCCGGCAACCAAGCATAATATACTTAGAATAATCCTCAACAACATCCTCTAAACACCGGATTTATCGACCTCTAATCATATTTAAAAGCTAATACCAAAGTTAATTCCTCAGTCACATTTATCAACATTATACACAAGCCAAAGATTTTCAAAAATGTCTGGTGAAGAAGATTGGATTGTAAGGGGAAAAGAAGAATCAGTAAGCCCTAGCCGAATCATGGATCCACGGAGTGGATTTGATCCACAAACCGGCATGTATCACTCGTTGCCTCAACTCACTAAACATCATAAGGTCCCTACTAGGCATAACCTTGACACAGCCACATATGTGCTGTCACAATTCCCACGACCAAACCAGGCCGAGTCACAGGTTGCACTCGTTGACTCGGCCACAAAACAACGAGTCACTTATGCACAACTCCACCGCTCCATCAAGTCCCTCGCCACCGGGTTCTACCACGGCCTTGGGATCCGTAAAGGGGACGTGGTCTTCCTCCTATCACCAAACTCGGTCTTGTACCCCACCATTTGCCTCGCGGTACTATCCGTTGGGGCAATATTAACCACCGCCAACCCACTCAACACCAAGTTAGAAATCAGGAAGCAGGTACGTGACTCGGGCGCGAAACTCGGTATCGCTGCCTCCGAAGAAATGCACAAGTTATTAGCTACAGGAATTCCTACCCTCCTCACAACAGGGCCAGCAAATGACGCAACAATTTCCATTGAAGAGCTTATTGATTCCTGTGAACCTCTAAAATTACCAAAAATTAACATAACTCAATCAGACACTGCAGCAATTTTATACTCTTCAGGGACTACTGGGACAAGTAAAGGTGCAATACTCACACATTCAAATTTCATATCTTTACTGACAATTCTAAAATGGTCCGTAGAAATATCATTGTCCCACAATGACGTGTTCTTATGCTTCATCCCCATGTTTCACATCTATGGCCTTATGTTTTTTGCTCTGGGCTTGTTCTGCTCTGGCAATACCACAATACTTATGCGAAAATTTGACTACCAAGCCATGCTTGAGTCAATACAAACTTACCGAGTCGCCAACATTGCGGCAGTTCCTCCTGTGATCCTCGGGCTTGTGAAGTACGGGAACTGCGGCTACGACTTGACGTCGCTGCGACGAGTGGGCACAGGGGCTGCACCGTTGAGTAAAGAACTGAGTGAGGGGTTTAGGAAAAAGTTTCCTTGGGTAGAGCTAAGGCAAGGGTATGGACTAACGGAGAGTTCTGGTGCGGCTACTTTTTTTCCTACGAATGAGCAAGCCATGGTGCGTTCAGGCTCGTCCGGGATGCTGGTGCCCAGTTTTTGTGCTAAGGTGGTGGATTGTGATAGTGGGGCGGCGTTGCCGCCGTATAAAGAAGGGGAGTTGTGGTTGAAAAGTGGGACTGTGATGAAAGGGTATTTGGGAAATGAGGAGGCTACAGCTGCGACGATTAATGAGGATGGTTGGCTGAAAACTGGGGATCTTTGTTACTTTGATGAAGATGGGTTTCTTTACATTGTTGATAGGATAAAGGAGCTTATCAAGCATAATGGATATCAGGTATGAGCAACAATTTTAAACCTAATAGATAGATGGAACTATAAAAATATAAAATATAAAACATGGTGATACTAAGATATTGTCTTAAGAATCAATCTAATGTAAATGATTATGATACGCAATTGCAGGTGGCTCCAGCAGAATTGGAATCCATACTTCTGAGTCATCCTCAGATACTTGATTCAGCAGTTATTCCGTTAGTGAACTCTCTCTAACTCAGAGTTAGCATCTTACTACGAGGGGTTAAAGATTATGCGTACTTTTTCCGTCCCATAAAAACTGATTTAATTTGATTTTTTTAAGTTAAATTGTGTATTTTTAGAATTAATAATCAACCATATTTATTTAAAATTTTGAGCTCGTGAACAAATAGAGTTAATGATAGATTGGGCATAGTTTTTTATGGTCATAGTTTCTTCACCTATATTTGTAAGAAATAATATAAATTTTGATTCTAAAAATGGTCAATTTGACCTAAAATATCAAACTAAGCCAATCCATATCACCGTGACAAAAACTTTGACTTAACCTGAACTTCATGAACTTGAAATTCAGTGGAATGCTAGTATATTGGTAGCAATTTTCTTTTTCCTTTTTCTCCGAAACCAAGGGGTCAAATAACCCCAACACTACTATGTCCAACAAATTTATGTATTGAAGCAAATGCAACTTTTTTCTATACTAGTGCAACTCGTTTAATACAAAAAAAATCTGCATTTGTTATTTAATGTAGAAAAAGTTTCATTAATTGGTATAAAAAACTGAGTGGTGCTAGGTACTCATTCAGTGGACAAACTCAATGGACATAGCAATTTAGTGTTATGAGTTAGGCTGCACCTAGTGCATGTATGACAATTATAATAAGATTTTTTCAGAATTGAAGATGAAGAGACGGGACAAATACCTATGGCATGTGTGGTAAGGGCAACAGCATCTGAACTCACTGAAGAACAAGTCATTCAATTTGTTGCCAACCAGGTTTTTGTTAGCACCTTTTCCTCTCCTTCATTCAGAAGCTACTACAAGGAAAACATCTGCTAAGGTTAATATATATGATAAATTAATTTCAGGTGGCTCCATACAAGAAAGTGAGAAGAGTTGCATTCATCAACGCCATACCAAGATCAGCTGCAGGCAAAATTTTGCGGAAAGATTTAGCGTCTCAAAGTCAACTGAAAGTCATCTCCAAAATGTAGCAATTTCATTTACATATTTAAGGAGCTTTTATATATATATATATGTGTGTGCGCGCGTCTAAGAGAGAGAGAGAGATGTCCTTGACGACTGTTGTGCACTCATTTATCTAAGTTGTAACTTAATTCTGTGAGCTATAGAAGATGGAAGCCGAGTATCGTATTACTATATATTTCACTACTTGCCATAGTTCTCCGTATTAGAATTACCGGATATTTTTGTTAACCTATATTAATGATATTTGTATAAAATATTGTATTTAATATTTGTGTGTTTAGAGTTGTCCTTTTGAAAATGAATAAGCACTCAAAACATACTACTCAGTAGGGGTGCACAAATGACATGCGGCCTGGCCTTGATCCGGCCTGGGCCCGGCCTGGTCAAAGCTTGGCCTGGTCAAGACCCGGCCTGGCTTGAAGGCCTCGAACAGGCCACATTTTTTTGGCTCAGATCCGGCCTGGCCTGGCCTGACAATAAGTCCGGCATGGCCTGAGACCTGGCCTAGCCTGGGGCCTGGTCTTGGGTCTGGCCTGGCTCACCAAAACCTTGGTCCGGTCTGCAGATTTTCTTTATTCGCTACTTCAATTCTCCCACTGCAAACGAAAACTTCATCTTTGTAACAACTCATTCAATAAACAAAATAAAATTGACGTATTTTAATACGTTCATTAATGCATGTTTGTTTGTATACAAATAAAAAAATCCATGAAAACACATTGACTAGTGTAATATATAAGGATTTTTCTTACATAGCTAGCAACCTACACTTCTTACAGATCTTTCATTGCATCTTTATTTTAATAGATACTTAGCTACTTCAATTCTCCCACTGCAAACGAAAACTTCATCTTTGTAACAACTCATTCAATAAACAAAATAAAATTGACGTATTTTAATACGTTCATTAATGCATGTTTGTTTGTATACAAATAAAAAAAATCATGAAAACACATTGACTAGTGTAATATATAAGAATTTTTCTTACATAGCTAGCAACCTACACTTCTTACAGATCTTTCATTGCATCTTTATTTTAATAGATACTTAGCGTAACAACTAGAATGTCATTTGCAAAATAATAATAATAATAATAATAAGATAATTTTCATTATTGTAATTTAAAAGCTGTAACTTGTAATACATTATTTTTAATTAATATATCAATTAAGTTTAAAATTTTAATTGGTGTTTTAATAATATTTAAATTTACTAAAAAAATTGTTTGAATGGATCGAATCTGACTGGCCTGGCCTGGCCTGGCCCAAGGCCTGGCCTGGCCTGCAAGCCTCAACAGGCCCCCTTTTTTAGCGCCAAGCCCGGTCTGGCCTGGCCTGCAGGCCAAAAGTCAAAGATCCGGCCTGGCCTGGTCAACGATCAAGGCCTGACAGGCCCAGGCCGACCTGTTGTGCATGCCTACTACTCAGCATACTAATGAGGCAAAAAGACCCATTTGATTCTTGTACTAATGATTTAGTTTCATTTTAATTTTTGTACCTTTGTTTTTTCAAAAATCTCCCTATAATATTTTTTAGAGTATTAATATAATCCCTAACCGTTGTTGCCTTATTAAAAGTATCTGACATGGCATTAAAAAAATGTTGAAATGTAATTTTTTTTAATCCCAAACATGTAAAATTAACCATATCCTCCGTTAAAAAAAATCAAATTTAACTTACTTTTTTTCTAATTAATTTGTGATTATTTTAAATTCTCAAAATTAATATTTTTTTTATTTTATTTTATTTTATTTTTATTAGTGTGATAGTCTATATTGAAAACTATATGAGAATTATTATTAAGTACAAAATTATTATTTTAAAAATTAAAACAAATTAATTTGAATTTTTAAAAATTAACTATTATAATAAATTGATTAAATTGATAAATCTAATTTTCAAGGAGATTAATAGTAATTTGAAAAAAAAAATGATATGGTAAAAGACATTATTATCCTTAGCTTCGTCCATTTGGGATTAAAAAAGTTACAACTAGGCATTTTTATCCTTTTATTTAACGTCACCTCTGCTTATTTAATGAGGTGGAAACATTTGGGAACTATATTATTACTGTTAAAAATGGTAGAGGAAGATTTTTGAAAAACAAATGTACAAAGACTAAAATGAAACCAAACCATAAATGCAAAAACTAAATGCGATGTTTTGTCTACTGAAACTCTAAATTTAGCGTACCGAATTTTTATTTTTATTTTGTTTTACCGGTAGTTGCAAAAATATTAATATTCTATCATAATATTAAATGTTCAAACATCACATTTATATTAAATTATTTATATAGCAATTAACTTGTTGATTCAAATAAGACTCTTTAACAATAATTAAATTTATTATATTTAAATTCTAAAGAGAATTCTCAATTATAAAAACTCATATAAACCTATCCTAATATTCTTCGTTTTAGCCTATATATTGGTTTGCGCCGCATTCCACAGGTAACACTCCTCGTATCATTACAGGAGTTTTTTAAATTGAAATGAAAAATTCAAGCATAGGTAACCACAGGAACATATTGCACCAGGAATCTAGGAATCTCAGTCACCTAACAAGTCAACGCACAGTACACAGGGCAAAAAGGCACACCTATGTCCCGAACAAAAGTATCCCTCCCTATGCAAATGCAAGGAACATATCAAAATATATGTACCTACACCTAGGTTCCTAAATCAAAGCCTCCCAAAAATCTATAAATGCCCTGGATACAACTCACTGCCAAAAGAGAACATGGGCTGGGAAAAAAGAAAAAAAAAATAATAATATAATTAGAGAGAGAGAGAGAGAGAGAACAAATAAAATATGCCCAAGGGGCCTTGCTCTTCCTTTCCAAGTGCCAACCTTATTAATAATATCAGTATTAATTAAAACCAAGTTTAAGCTCCTTTTATTAAGGAAAAATATAGAATAACTTGTTACTTTTATGCTACATTTGGATTAGAGGAATGAATGTGAGAAAAAAATGACTCAACTTTATGGAATGCAAAAAATTATGTTTAGTTCCTCCATTGGAATAGAATGAACTATTCTCATCTCTCTCAAATTATGAATTTTATTTCTTGAGAGAAGGTATAAAATGACTCATTCTAACTGCAATGAGTGGAATAAAATGACTCATTTCAGCTAAAATGAAATTGAATTATTCCACCCTCTATTTTATTTCTCTCTCTATTCCATTTCTTCACACATTCCATTATTTCAATTCAAACATAACATTAGAAATAGAACTTATTTTCGGCAGGGGGAGTGTCAAAGTATAAGGTTAAAATTAAGTGCAATGCTGCAATTAATTTAAACGTCCCATTCAGTGAGACAATAATTTAAAATCTAGTGTAATTAAACATAATTTAAAAAATTATGCTAATCATGATGAATTTATCATCAAGCTTTGGATGTCAAATTCAACCAAGTATGCATATGAATGTAGTGTCCTTAGTGTTGTGAATTTAAAATAACAGAGATATAGACAGGTTCCTAGAATACTTGCTACAAGAATCCACCGTTTGAGTTGGACAAACAAATTAAACAAAAGAGAGTTACCAAAAGTTACAATTAGTAACATGAAGTTACCATTACATGGAAAAGGAAACTTTGCAAAAGAATAACACCATACAAATAAATATAAGGAGCACAAATAAATTACAGAAACAGGTGTAGAACATGAAAAATTCTTGTAAATTTTGCCTAATGTCTTGAAGAACTATAATATAGTTAAACAAACAATGCAAGATTCTTTCTTGATGCAAGCTGACCTCATTAATGTAATATCTACCCATTCTTCATCTGCCTTTAAAATAAAATAAAAATAAATAAAGTTATTGCTTGCGAAATAGCAATGGTTGCTGAAAGATCCTACATCTGCAGGGTGACCTGCCATGATTTCGAGATACTGACCTTGCAAAAGCAGGGTTTGAACTTGCACTCAACTATCCGGCCATCCACCTCCAAACGCCACCAGAACTTTGTCTCTGAACAGCTGCAGCAACCTCTATATCATGGTCAAATTTGGCTTTCTGTCTCCGTAGCTCTTGAACCTCTTCGTCTATAGACTGCATTGACACGAGCATCTTCTGTAGCTCCGCAATCTGTGCCTAAAACACGATTACCAGTGAAGAAAAGAAAAAGATATAAGTTACAAGATGAACAACAAACAAAAATTATATTGAAAATTGAACTCTATACATTCTCAACAACCAGCATTAGCAGAAATTAATCCCAGATTTTTAGCCAATATTTTTTTTAAATAAAACTTGTTTAAAAAATAGAGATATTAATAAAAGGATAACCTCCAGTTTAGCACATCTCGATCTCTCAGCTACCAGCTGACCTTGAACAGAATGGAGTTCCTGAGGTAAATGATAAATTAGTAAGTTCTTTTATTTCTTTTCTTGTTCATTTTTTTTTTACCAAAATTGAAGTTGGAAAGAAGTTTTACTATTAATTGATTGTCAATAACTTATATAAAGGACTCTTTCAATTAAAGTGAGAAGTTTTTTTATTAATTGATAGACAATAGCTTATATCAGTGACAATGTGACATATATTATTAAGAAGCATACCTTGGACAACTCAACATAAGTACTATTAGTTTCATCAACTTTAGCTTGGAGAGTAGAATTTTCTGCTTTAATTTCCGAAAGGGATGATTCCAGCAGCTTTTTATCTTCTTTAACTACATTGATTTCAACTGAAAGATCCACCTTAAAATTTGAATCTCGGGGCTCAGGGAGGATCGACTTTTCAGATTTGGTTAAGGCATATGCAGCAGTAACCGAAGCTGCTGCTGCAGCAGCTGCTGGTGATTGGAAAATCTTGGCGTGCGCAGAGTCGCTTGGTTTGGGTCTCATAATGAATACCTACAAAGTCGGGGAAAAAGATACTCCATAAGAGAATATAATTCACTGTAGAAAATATCATTACTGAGAAGAGAATGCTAAAATTATACTGTAACAAACATCAAGATTAGCATAGATCTGACTAAATTATGTAACCGAATAAAATCAAGAAATCAGACAGATGCAGTTGGTGGAAGATGCCACGTTAAACATTAATGAAAACTCAATTCTTCAAAAGCAGTGATTTGGTGAATCAGAATGGGTATTTTTTTTTCACCCAAAGCAAATTTGAGAAAGCAGCTTTCACCAGTTTTAACCTACTATCTTTCTAACCTTTTTTCCGTTATGTGCTAAAGCTTGATTAATTTTTCCATCAAATGCCTCATTTTGCCTTCACAGATTAACTAGTGGTATGAATGACGTGAAAGTAGTATGCTCTCAAGCCAATCACATTTGATGTGATGAGCATATACTTTGTAATCTTATTCGTTTATTAATAAAAGTATCAAAACACTTTATTCATGATTAATTGAATGAATTAATTATATGAATAAATCCATAGTTTTGAGCAATGCTTTTAGAATTATGATGAGAATCATGCTAATGAGATCTAAATTCTTGATAGCTCAAAAACTAAAATGTTCCTAATCGTGGGATCACTAAAAGGGAATCAGTGAATCCGGATAAATTAGTAAATACCATGTTTGCTCTTATGAAGAGGATGATTGATCTCATAATCCTTTGTATAAAGACACCAAAGCAAGTATATAGGAGCTTATTAAAGAATAAGTTCACTGAACGTAACTCGCTCAAGGAACACCTAATGGAGTTTTACTTGTCTATCAATAGGAGTTCAGTAGTACAAGTGATCCTTGGACTTGAGATCATCATAATACCTTGTGTTTATACTTTGATATATTCCTCAAGACCTTAAAGGTATATCAAAGGGTAATATCCGGTATAATAAGTTGTACATGGAGGTAGGTGAATGGTCAATAAAAGATCTTTCACTTCCAGTAAAGGGAGAAAATGTTCCATGTAATTTGATAAATAATAACTTAGAAATCCTTGGCCAATGTGGAATGAAAATTAGAAAGGATTTTCTAATTTACATTAGAGTTATACATTTGAGAATTGAAATGCATGTGATCAAATAAAATAAGACTTGACAGGAAATTCCATGTCTTATATTTGATTAGGACATTGTGTGGTAGAATGATTGAATTGTACAGTAACTATTCGTTGAAAGGTTTTTTTACAATCAAATGTTGAAATCTATATTATCTGAAAAATCGTTGAACGCTAAAGGAGCTTACCCTTATTATGAAATAAATATTATTTATTAAATGAATTAAATAGTTTAATTCATTCGTATAAATAAGATTAGAATTGTTTTAATTAATTTATTCTACAACCGGTTTAATATAGAAAACCTAAAGGGTCATACCACAAAAGAGTAATATTTATTTTAGAAGTGGATGGCATAATTGTAATAATAAATTAAGAATATTTAGTTTATACTATGGTGATAGAATAAATTAAATAGCTTAATATTTATAAATTAGTATGTTAGAAATACTAATTATAAATGAATAAGAGGAGTTATTATTATTATTACTATTATTATTATTATTATTATTATTATTTAGCTCCTAAATACTTTAGGAATTAATTAATAAATAGTAGTATTATTATTAAATAATTAAGTTCCTAAATGGTGCAGGGATTGTAATTATAATAATTAATTAAGTTACTAAATGGTTTCGTAATTACTCCCTCCTTTCTATTATATAAGTCATTTAAGACATGATTACAAATATTAAGAAATGTCATTAATACTAATGTTAGGCAATTAATGTTGGTTTGAAATTCCATTACTACCCATACACTCATTAATTACTCTTCCTTCTCTCTCTCTTAATTATTTCATCTTTAAGGATAGAATAGGAAATGATTAAATTTGTTCTCCTAGATATATGTAAAACGACTTATATTTTGAAAAGAAAAAAACTTCTAAAACGACCTATATAATGGAAAGGAGGGAGTAATTAATAAGAAGTACTCTCATTATTAAATAATTAAGTTCTTAAATAGTTTAGGAATTGTAATTAATTAATTTAGTTCTTAATTAGATTGAGAATTAAATTAAAACCCTAATCCTAAATAGTTTAGAAGGGTTGTCTATATCTATAAATAAGAAGAGTCTTATTATGGATTGAGGTTACACTATTTCACAAGAATTGAGAAAATACATCATAATTCTCTACATCTAAGGAGTTAGAAGGAGAAAGAGAATTACTAGTCACCCATAGTTTGGAGAGTCAAAATTTACTTATTTAATTCATAGATCTCTTGGTGGATCATCTCTAGAGGCTTCACACTTGGGGAGCTAACATTGATCTGTGGAATCTAATCAGTGAATTTAAAGAAGAAAGCGAATGATTAAAGGGAGTTAAACTTCTACATGTGGAAGCTTAGTTTTATATAAGTATAAATATTTTATCATTCCCCAACTAATAATAGTCGCATAAGAAAGATCCTGATTATTGGATTGTAAAATTTTTAAATCTGATTTTGTTTGCTTTCGTTGTGCTATTACAATTAAATTGTATGTATACCATGTTTTTGCAAACCAACATGACGTCCATAAGATTATCATAATTTGTAGCAATTGTGTGCTATCTTTTATTGAATGGTTCTTCCTTTCTTTTTGAGTTCTAATAACAAATTACTCAACGGCTAGAAAATTATTAAATTTGAATTCAAAGTATCAAAGCTGGAAGACCCAGTATTAGCCACTACCATAAGAAAGCAGCAATATCAATATTATCAGAACAAGCATGAAAACGTTGACAGATGGGGCATTACACTAACAGCAGTTTATGCAACTCCATCCTAGATGACTATGTAATTAATGGAAACAAGAAGGCAACTGAAGCCATCATAAACGATGGTAAGGGGAACAAGGAAGTCACTAAAATTTCCTTTTTTTGATTGGGCAGCTACATAGCTTAATCTTAATGATGGATGGGGGGGGGTGCTTTTCTGCCTTGACTTTTTGGTATGAGACTCTGGACAGGTGCCCTTTTCTAAAACTCTTCGTCTATATAATTACAGATTGTGGACATGAGATGCTACCCCTACCCATCAAAATCTAGGCATTGAGGTTCATCGTCATGTGAAACACTACATGTAATTCTTAAATAAAACAGTTTTGAAAAAATAATACTACACTTGTTCAATCTTTGAGCAATATATGATCGTATCATCATACAATGTCTTTCCACATCTTATATATGCAGTTATGCACTCATGTGCAAAACCTTAAAAAAAATGCATCCTTTCCACACTCAGAATACTAAAACTGTTTACCACAAACTGAAAGCTTACAAGATCACCTCATTATTATACTTCCCATTGTAGCCACCAAAAGCAACCAAAAATCTCTCGCCGTGTATATCTGCTGAGGAGACACTCAGTCCCTGATCCAAATGAGAAAATATTATACATGGAATATATCCAACTATGTATTAATGTCTAAGACATGGCAGAAACATAAACTTCATTGGCATAGAACTATGAAACTAAATCAAACATATTGGAACAAATCAGCAGACTTAGTATCATATTACACACAAGAATTTACAAAATTATTGGAGCTTAAAATACAAGAGGAATCAAATAAATATACAGACTGCCAGAAAAGCATAAATAAGTAACCTTGATGAAAAGAAAGGTAAAAATTATTCAGATAATAGTCATGAATTTCAAATTTGCAAAAGTTAAAAAACAGATAGATTTGTAGATTCTTTAGTTATACAAGAAAAGGCAGTGAGAGCATGCCAATATTAAAGCCCAATGGCCTAAGGTATGAAATTAAGGTGAGTATATCAAACCTAAAATCAGCTTGACAGCCTTGTTTCCTTGTTTACTTTTCTAAAGTACCAATCAATCGTTAAAACCACTTTTCTCAAACCATAGATAACATAATTAAATAACCTACTTTAAGACTATCCTTATAACCCAAAACCAATAAGGTAACCAAGAAAAAAGAAATATTTTTTAGATGAACAAATAATTTTATTATAAAGAAGATAGAAACATCAATGGAGGACAAGAAGTCCACCAAAAGAAAGCAGTAAAAAGTTGAAAATACACATCTTTTTTTCAGAGAAAAGGTCTCAATCCCTATGAATATCTGACATAGCTAC
The DNA here is from genome assembly GCA_947179155.2 of Hedera helix. NCBI lineage: Eukaryota > Viridiplantae > Streptophyta > Magnoliopsida > Apiales > Araliaceae > Hedera > Hedera helix. Next base: position 30,765,240 of record OX359274.1, on the reverse strand, counting down.
CCCAAGAAAGTCCTGTCGCCAATGCCCATAAAGATGGTAAAAGAGACTGTCTCGCATAGCAAATTAGGAAGGAGATAGGTATCAAATTCCCCGCATTGCCCTCAGTCCAAATACCCTAGAGAATAGCGAAAACCGCACCTCAACAAAATTTTGGCATCCTTTCTACTAACAAACCCAGAATATGATCTGCGAAAAACTATTAAGCAACAAGGGGCAGACCCAAGCATCGCAAAAATAAACAAATAACTAACTCCACAAACTACAGGCCATGGGCAATGATAAAATAGATGAGCATTTGTTTCCGAGCTTTGTTGGTGATCCTGCAGAACCTACCCAAGGGTTCAGGCTAGATTGTAGGAAGTGGGCAATCTGTTTTTTGTATTTCTATGAGAAGCTCTATGGCACCCACAATTCCCAGTAGTGAGTCATCGGCATATCGCGCGTAACAAATCCTTATTAAGTAATGGCTTTTTAAGGGGGCGGCCAGCTTATGGGCCAGGCCTCTCTCTGACCTAATAACTTGTATTGCCTCCCCGCCCAGCTCTATCAGCAGGCCCTTTTTTTGCCATTAGGGTTGAGCGTATTCAATATTAAATTTTTATCTAGCCTTTGCACCTCCAAACTATTCACATACTTGTTGCACAAAAATGTTCATTAAACTCTTAAAACTCCTGCAAATAACCATCTTTGCATATAAGAATGTTCGACTCCCACCCACCCCCTTTACTTTTCAACCCTTGTCTTTTGCATTAAGTACATTCATTTCTTCTTCACGTTAAAACAAAACTAATTCTGAAAGCTTTCTTTAACCTACTCAGACACAAAATAAATCATAGGCTAACTCCAGTTATTGTAGAGTCATTTAACTTCAGATTTTAAAAGAGATAAAAGATCCTTATCTTCTTGTCACCAACTCCTCGATTTAAACTTCTTCACATAAATTAAATGGTTTGAATTTTAAGACTGGAAACTATGATCTGAAATGGACGAGACATTAATAATGTATTGGCTGAAGTGAAAGACAAGATGAGTTCAATACGGGCTACTTTTTGGAGGCTAATTCTAGAAAAGGTGGAGCTAATGATAATGTTCAAAATTAGAATCTCTTTTAGTATCTAACCAAACTTTCAATGAGTCATTCTATTTGATGTAGGACAGAAATAGATGATCAAATAATTAACGGGCAGTGATAACTCAATAAGAAAGAATGATAAAAACTAGGGTGATCCAACCGCAGAATAACCACTACTCCTAGGGTTTCCCAACCTTAGTAAGGAGGAAAGGTGTTGATCGCAACCAATAATTAGGGTAATTTTAGAATTAATTATCAATAGTGTAAATAATGAGTACACAATTTATTTAAATAGGCTACCAAAACCCTAATCTAATGGGAATAATAAAAAGACACAAATACCCTTACTAATGAAAATAAAAATATAACAATCCTAAAAATAACTAAATACATCAAGTCCCTAAATAAAACATAACGTGAATTGTAAATTGATTGCCATCATTTCTCTCCTACTGGAAACAATTCGGCTACATCGAAAGGAAACGATCATAACACTCCAACAAAGTGGAATCAATGCGATAGAACTCATCCCTGCTAATCCATGTGCAATCACTATGAGGTTTGTCTCGCCACTTCACCAAAAACTGGCGGTACTCCCCGCGCCTGGTCGACACAACCCTCTCGTCTAACACATCCTCAATGCCATCTATTGTATGTTGTGAAGAAACAAGAAGAGGTGCAGGTAATGAAGGAACAATGATAGGCTCAACAAAGTTAGCAAAAGAGGAAGAAATAGAAGGAGTTGAAGGTCCATGATAAGGAGTAAGATCTGTAACATTAAATACAGGGCCAATACCCATATCACTAGGAAGATCTAACTCATAAGCATTAGCACTAACTTTCTTTTTAACTCGAAATGGACCCATCCTCTTAGCATGCACTTTCTTCCAAATGCCTGGAGATAACCTCTCGACACGATGTCGAAGCATCGCCTGATCATTCTCGTTGAACTCTTGGTACCTGCGATGAACATCTGCAGCAGACTTACAATTTTCATTGCTTAAATTAATTTTCTTTCTTATCTCAGTATGCAAATCATGAATATGCCGTGCAAAAGTCTCAGCAGACTCACTAGACCTATATGCAGGGGGCAATGGTACCAAATCAATAGGCTTTCTAGGCTAATAACTCGTGTAAATTTGAAATGGACTCGCCCCAGTAGAGCGATTAACCGAACTATTATATGCAAACTCAGCCATAGGTAAAACCCTATCCCAACTAGACACGTGATCTCCTACAAAACATCGTATCAAATCACCTAGACTTCTATTAACTACCTTAGTTTGACCATCAGTCTGGGGGTGATACGCAGTGGAAAATTTAAGTGTAGTGTTTAGTTTCTTCCATAGGGTCTTCCAAAAATAACTCATGAACTTTACGTCCCTATCAGAAACTATAGACGGAGGCAAACCACGTAGTCTAACAACCTCACTAAAGAAAAGTGATGCAATGTGTGAATCATCGGTTTTGCTACAGGGAATAAAATATGCCATTTTAGAAAAACGGTATACTACAACAAAAAACAAAATCATGACCTCTAGAAGTCCGTGGTAACCCTAAGACAAAATCCATACTAATATCCTCACACGGTGCATGAGGTACTGATAAAGGCATGTACAACCCCGTGTTTTACTTCCGACCCTTTGCAGTTTGACATATGCAACACTCGGAAACAATTCGAGCTACATCCCTCTTGAGGCTAGGCCAAAAGAACTTGTCCTCCACAATGGCAATGGTCTTATCACGACCAAAATGACCTACAATCCCACCCGCATGCAATTCCCAAACTAAATGCTCACGCATTGACGTACTAGGGATACACAAGCGGGTGCCCTTGAAAAGATACCCATCATGAATATCGAAATCGCCTATAAAAGGTATACTAGGGCTCTGTAGGTCAGAATATATGACTCTAAAATCGGGGCAAGAAGTGTATTCATGAATAATTCGCTCAAATCATACAACCTTCACACTTAAGGTACTAAGGAGAACGGATACCCTACTCAATGCATCAGCTACCTTATCATATCTATTTTAGTGAATACTCGAGATCCACTCATCATATCTAACATGTCATCAAGCCTAGGTATGGGAAACCTATACTTGATCCTGATCTTATTGATGACTCGACTGTCACAACACATACTCAAACTTCCATCAGCCTTCGTGGTAAAAAGGGCTAGTAAGGGCACAAGGGCTCAAACTCTCCCGCACAAAGCTCTTACTCAATAATTCTCTTACTTGACATCTCATCTCCTTCTGCTCCGTAGGATTCATCCTATAATGGGGTAGGTTGGGCAAAGAAGACCCCGGTACAAGGTTTATGGCATGTTGAACATCTCTAAGGGGTGGTAATCCACTCGGTAGCTCACTAGGCATCACATCGACAAACTCACAGAGAATCTGCCTAACATCACTAGGTAGATCACTAGTGCTCCCCTCAGGAACCTCCCTAACCTCTCTAGCCACAGCAACATATACAACCTTAGTCTCTTTTATGGTCTTTTCAAATTCCTTCTTACTAAGGATATGAAGAGACTTTGTTGGTTGCACAGGTTTGTTGTTTTCCTTCGGCTACCCCTTTGACGACATTCGGGGCCTAATAGGTGCCAAGAAAATTTTCTTTCCCTTGTGTGTAAACACATATGAATTTAACCTCCCATAATGTGTCACATCATGATCATATATCCAAGGTCGCCCTAAAAGAATATGCACAACATCCATTGGAAGGACATCACACCAAATCTTCTCCTCATCACCCTCTAAGTAGATCGGTACTAGACACCTCTATGACATAGGAATAGATGTCTTATTAACCCAAGCGACACTATATGTCTGGGGGTGTGGCTCTGCCTTTAGCTTCAATCGCTCCACAGTTGTCTTAGCAACCACATTCAAACAACTTCCCCCATCAATGATTACTTTGGAAGAGATCCCGCTGCTCGTCCTCGGGCAAAACAAAAATAAAAACTATAAAATTAATAACCAAACAACTTACTTGAGCAACAGATCAATATAAATTTCAACATCAGCCTCAAAGATTTTTTAAATGATAACTCAAAGAAAATTTCAAAATCATGCAAAATTTAGAATTTTAACATATTTATTAATCTTACTTTACTCAAGACATTTTGTGTGTGTGTGAATCCAAATGTATCAAACTAATTAAAATTCAGATAAGTCTAGGTTATTAATTACCTGATAAAAGACATACAACAAAACTCAAAATACTTATTTTTCTCATCACTTTCAGCTAATACAGACAAATATAAATCAGAAGATCAAAAGGTTTTTAATCAATGAAACGTACTAGGATTATCAATTTTTTTCTTTCAAAAAATTTGGTGTGATGTCGCAAGCACCCAAAAATAAAATCTTACTTTTGAAAAATAAATATGTAGTAGTGTAAGCAAGAGTCGATCCCACAGAGAATAATTATTTAATTTTATGTTTTTGCAAATAAAAACTGGGGGTTTTTGAATTAAAGAAATAATTTAAATAAAATTAATTAAAATAAATATGCAAGAAATAAATAAGAAGAAAAAGCCTTGGTTTAAATTAATATCCACCATCAAAAATTTACAACTGATCACTGATGGAAAAATAAATCAATTAATATTTTGAAGATTCACCGTAGAAAGAACTACTCGCAGGTGGAATAATTTTTCTCCTCTCTCCTTAATTTTAGATAAGTATCGCCACTTGGTCTAAATACCCTTACTATTAAACAACCTCCGGCACTTGCTAAAGATTTAATTTAATAGCAGCATAAAATATTAGAGAGATCGTTGAACTAAACAACACAAGCCACTTGTTTGCATTTAATTTAGATGAATATTCTTCATAAGATAAAATAATCTTTTGATCTGCAAAACAATTATTAAACTTAGTCGCTTCAAAAATAGCAGTAGATTAATATGAATAATAAACTAGTAGTACTCCTAGTAATTAAACAAATCAATCATAAAATTAAGCATAGAAGAATATTCAATAATCAAAATATAAATTGAACAATTAAAATAAATTAGATCTCACAGTGTATAAATCTTGATGGCTTCAATCACTTAAACCAAGAAAAAGAATTTAGCTACTCATAATACTAAAAAATACTAAAGAATAGAAGAGAGAATTTTATTCTAATGAGAGTTGTATCTTACAATGTGTGTCAAGCCCTCTATTTATAGGCTCCAAAATCCTCCTAAACCTAGTAGGATTTATAATTAAAAATAAAAGAAAAAAAAATAATTATTTTCCTAACCCTAATTGGAAGTCTAAATAAAATATTAAAAATAAAATAAAGAATTATTACTTCCTTTTCCAAATTAAAATCGGATTTTTATTCTACTAATTTGTTGCATTGCAGTGTAAGAAATCCAAAATAAGGAAGGAAAAAGAACAAAATCTGCCAATCACGCGTCAGCCAATCATGAGGAGAGAGAAAAAGCTGCAGCACGCGCCAGCCGCCGTTTTCTTTTATTACCGTTAGCGCGTGTAATACACGCGCCCGTTCCAAATTATATAGCCGCGCATTGCGCGGTCCCTGCTGCTCCACCAATTCACGAAACGATGTCGTCTCAGATGACGCCTTAATCAATGCGCGCGCATGGCGCGGAGTTGCCTGATTCAGTTATTACGATTTTGCCACTGAGCAGTTTATTTACCATTTTGCCATCCAAGCTTTAATAAATTCCTACAAAATAAAATAAAAACATTAAAAATAGTATAAAATTACTAAAAATAATAAAAACACATAATAATAAATAAAACACCTAAAACACTAAAAATAAATAAAAACACATAAATAAAAATAAATATAAAAATAATATAAAATTACCTAAATTAACATAAATTAACTAAAACCCTATAAAACCTATTAAAACCAAAATAAGCTAAATAATTAAACATTTAAGCATACAATAAATATAAAAACTAAGTATTAGGGATTAAAAATATCATATAATTCAACCCTATCACCCGTCATCTCTGCTATACGTCTGAAATATAGTTGTTCTCTTCCAATCCCCCGTCTTCTTAGGATTAGCGATAATGCACCTCATGACATTTAAGGTCTTGTCAATATGTTCGAGGTGCGCATCAACTTCCTCATCCTCTGTACAATACTCTTCAGGTCCCTTATGCAGCACTCCCACTCGGTTTTTATTTGGGCACTCAAAGGATTTATGGTCAATTTCTCCACATGAGTAACACCTCTCTTGGCCACCCTCTGTAGGTTTGGGTGTTAAAGCACCCTTCCCTTGTCTAGGGTCTCTACTTAGTCCATTCACTGTGTTACTCGCTCTAGAAGTAGTTTAGGATGCAGAAAAGGACCTGCCTTGTGGGGCACTACAACCATTAAACTGGTTCGGATAAGAGCTCACTCTCCTAGAAGAGGATCTCTTCAGATGGTACTCATGGTCTAAAGTAACTTGATAAGCATCATCTAGGGAAGTAAGTTGGAGGGGATAGATCTGAGACTGAATATCGTCTCTCAACCCATCTTTAAGCCTAGAAATAGTCATCCTCGGATCCTCAACAAGCTCGCAATGCTCCATCAACTCCCTATACTTACTGATATAGTCAGAGACAGACAAATTGTCTTATCTCACACTGTCCAACTGGTCACACATCCTATCTTTAAGGCCGATTGGGAGGTAATATTTTCGGAGAAGGGCTTTCATCTCTGCCCAATGCGTAATGGGTGGCTCTCTCAAACGCTCAAGGTCTCTCTCAACACTAGCCCAATACAGATTCGCTTGTTTAACCAGCTTCATTTTTGCATAGCAAACCTTATGCTCATCGAACATGTCATACCAATCAAAAAATTTATCCATACTGGACAACCAATCAATGAAGGCATTAGGGTCAAATCTACCGTCAAACTCAGGGGCGTCAACCTTGATTTTCCTAGTGTCATCCTCATAGGCTCTGTCATAATGGTCTGCATTCCTAGGTCCGCGGTAGCCATAATCTCTAGGCTCAGGATAGCCATAGTCTCTACGGTCATCATACCACATGTCTCGATTCCTACGATCTCGTGATTCGGGGTGTTCCATATGTCTAGGTCCATAGTGTTCCCTATGTCTATGCTAACTAGGGTCCCTTCCGAGAACCTCATCATAAACTGAATTGTCCTAATGTCCCCTATTTTCTTTGGGTTCTATTCTAGGCTCAACTATAGGTCATGCTTGCTCAAGGACTTGAACCATATTAGTCAATGTTGTCATATGGGTTTCCAAGTTAGTCATTTTAGTCAATAATTGGTTGAGTGTATCTTCTATGGGCATGCCATATTAGGTTCCACTGCGGGTTGCCATGATGCAAATGCAAACTGAGATAATTAGAAATTAATTGTAGCAAATTAAATTAATAATCTAATGCAACTGTAATCGCAGTTTCCAAAATATCAACAATCACGACTCAATGATGCTCAACTAGTAGGAATACTATGCAATTTAAGAAAAATAAATCCAAATGAATTTTCAAAAATTTTAGTGTTATGCAATGAGTATAAAAAATCCAAGTAATTAAAGTATGAATCCTATATTTGAAGAAAAAAATTAAGATGAACTTTCGTACTTTTCTTTTTGGGACCTAGCTAAACAGAAAGCACAAAACATGGGTTACCATGTAAATATTGGAATGTTCAGGGTTGTTCCTAGAAAATTTGCAAGGGTTATAAGGTAGGTTTGTAAACTGCAAGATAATATTTGAATGGAGAAGTAAACTATGGGATGCTAAGAGGTAATTAGACGAGATATGTTTTAAAAGCAAAATCAGACGATTTAGGAAACAATCAGCTTGAAAGCAACAAGGGTTACCCAACTTCCCTTTTTCAATCACAGCAGACACGCAGTGCAACGACGATGCAGAGAGAGAGAGAGGGGTCGATGTAGCTCGGTGGTAACAGTGACAAGGTTGGAGATGGTAGAAATAGCAGTGGACAGCGACGAGGTCAGAGGCGCCGATGGTCGGAGATGGCGCTACGATCGGTGACGGCGGCAGGTACGTCTTCTGCTCGTTCTCCTCGTTCTCGTCTCCTTCTTTCAATTCTCCTCTCCTTCTCAGTTTCCTTATCTTTCTTCACTATTGTTTCTATTCTTCTAATTGGGTGGTGCACTGTGATGATGGCTTGAAGATGATGGTTCGACGATGATGTCGGCGAAGATCTGACAGTGCGGGGATGGGTGATGGCTGACAACAGGAACAGTAGGGCCACAGTCGGTGGCTAGGGTTCCAGCGAGTCTCCGGCGAAGGCAAAAAATTTCGGCGATGTTTCTGACGATGAACAGCGGCTATGAATGGCTTCCAGGTTCGGCTCTGATACCACTATGATGTAGGACAGAAATAGATGACCAAATAATTAACAAGCAGTGATAACTAAATAAGAAATAATGATAAAAACTAGGGTGATCCAACCGCGGGAGAACCACTACCCCTAGGGTTTTCCAACCGCAGTAGGGAGGAAAGGTATTGATCGCAACCAATAATTAGGGTAATTCCAGAATTAATAATCAATAGCGTAAATAATATGAGTACACAGTCTGTTTAAATAGGCTACCAAAACCCTAATCTGATGGGAATAATAAAAAGACACAAATACCCTTACTAATGAAAATAAAAATATAACAATCCCATAAATAATTAAATACATCAAGTCCCTAAATCAAACATAACATGAATTGTAAATTGATTCCCATCACTATTGAAGCGAATTATACAAACCTATAAGTAAATATTGATATCAACTAGTCAAGGAAACGAAGTTAAGATAGAAGAGCATGTGAAATATTCAAAAAAAGCAACAGATACCAACAAAAGGGAAAGCATAAGCTTGGGAAATAGAAAACAATGAATATACCTCTGAAGTATTTTCTTACATGTTCTAAATATGTCCTTTACTTCTAGTCAGCCTCAAACCTTGTTATGATACCACCTATCTACGCAATTTTCTATCTCATTCGTGATCATGTTAGGTGAAAGGTAGTTGTATTGCAATAACTTAAGTGGTGCAATAGGGAAATGTTTTGTTCATTGCACAGGAAAGCCCATAAGGTGCATAGATTAACATTCATAAAAAGGGGAGTGTATTGATTTGCTATTCCCTTTACATAGATTAACATCCATAAAAACGAGAAATTTGATTAAAGACGTAAGTACGGTCAATAAATGACTTGGAGAAAAAAAAAAGCACATAATGAACCCAAAAAATGGAGAATACCGACCAACAACATATTCAACACCAAAAGGAGTGATGAACAAATTAAGGGATAGTTTAGAAGATTTCAAAATCTTTGGAAAAGTCAAGAGTAGCTGAAAGTCACAAGTAGGAATTTGTTGTTTCCACAAATTCAATTTTTACTTCCAAAAATTTCTCCTGTGGAATTAGCAGAAGACCTTGTGGAAGTAGTACCTCCCCCTCCCCCTTTTTTTCCATCAGGTAATGCTGTATCAAGCAATTATATAAATGGTCTAAAAAGATACACCACATAAGTCGGCTGGAAAGAGTCAATGCTTGATATAACACGTCATCATGTAGAAAATACAACCTCGGAGTACCCTTTATGATAGAAACCTAAGGATATAAATGGCATATAACAGTAAATGATGATGCAGAAGTCTAAATGTTTGTAGCATGTGGTTGTAAGAAGCTCTGAGAGAACCAACAGACTACAAAACTGGCTATAAATAGATATCTATGATCTTCAATTATTAAAAAACAATTTCAGGACTAAATTCATTACATTGGGATACCCTCACAGGATTAATTGACCCCAAAAGAAGGCATGGTATACTAACCTCACTGGCCAGGGGATCTCTTCCTTTTACACTAGTCAACACTGATAAGACAAGTTTAGACATATTAAGCGCCAGTGTTTCTGGAGCACCTGCAACAAAAAATAGCTAAAACATCCATAAAAGTTCTAAAGAAATCGAGGAAAACATAATACATCGCATGCCAGAGTTGAACTAAATCATTGCCAAGTATTTAAATACCACTTCTATTATCTCCACCACCAACTATATACCACTTCTCATCAATGGCTACACCAGCATGCCCTGCCCTAGGAACCACCAAATCACCCTGAATCTGTGGTTGGGACCATTCCAACTGCAATAGACAGGGACTTTAACATGTTAATGTATTTAGTTATAAAAAATGTTCAATCTACTAAGTAGTAGGTGATATGATTAGTATAGAATTTTTATTATTAGCTTCCAACAACTGGTTTTACAGACCAAGTTAACCAGAATAGTTCCTGAAGCGGATATCTTTACTAATGCATCTTCTTTTATGAATCCTATATGGATACTTGATAGGAACGGCAGCTTTGTGACATGACAGTAACACATGGTCACTAAAGCACCACATAGCTAAAATTAAGGAAAGGTACATTGAGCAACAGTCATCTCTATAGGTGGAATCCATCAGGCTGGTGCAAGTGGTGTTTTAGCAATTTAAACACGGCCAAAGAGGTTCAAATGCCTCAATTGCAGTAAGGATCCATCAGGTTGCACCAATTGCTAAAATGGCCCAGAAGAAATCTACAGAGGAGAAACATCCATACCTTGAACATTAAACTCAACTGAATGTTTCTCCTTAATGGGTATAAACAAGAAGTTTTGCAACAGGTAGATGATGAAATAGAAGAAGCAAATTTTAAGAATTTAGAAGAATATATCATAACACAGCATTTGAAACTGAGACTGCTAGCATAAAGTCCAATCATATAAATGTCATCATCAAGCATGAGGAAAACCTAAAAATCCTTTGCTATGAAACAATAAGAAGGATTTGAAAGTAATTAAACTTCGACAAGACTACTTAAATTTGGTTCAAGTGTTACACAAGTATCAAATACTAGTTCTGAGGCGGTGCATTTGATTCTGGTGATAGTAAGGGAGGGAAAAACATTGCCATGATTGATTAGAATTTTTTTTTGAAATAAAATAATTACACACCGAACTTGTTTGAGACCAGAAAAAGATTAATACTTACTGTCTCCAAGTCCAACACAAGGAGATCATTAAAAAAGATTGAATGAGAACAGCCACCAAAAATTAGAAGGTAACGTCCAGCATGCACTGCAGCTGTGTGATCAAATCTGGGAGCTGGAGGTGTCTGCCTATCAAGTACAAAAAAAGTGATACTAAGATTTCAAGCGCATGAAACTGGATGGGCTATGAAGTTGAATAGATACTTACTTAGTTTCTAAGACACTCCAAGTCATTGTCTCCAGATCAAGAACATGAACATCATTCAGCAGTCGTCTGTTCCTGTCCTCTCCACCAAACATTATAAGTCTGGAACCAACCAATGATACAGACTGCCCACCACGAGCTATCTGAAAAGATTAGACCATAAGTAGATAAACCAGTACTTCAATAAATCATTGAAAACTTCAACATATATAGAGTCAAGAAAATTTTGAAGGCTTAATCTCCGAGTTAATTATATCATAAATGCAAAAAAGAAACTTATCAAACAGAAAATTATAGTATTATACTATGGAGAAGACTAAGTCCAAAAATATAATTATATTTTTTTTCAGTCAGGGAAGTCAGTCAGTTACCGGAAGGTTTCCTGATGTCTCTATAACACCACAAAGGTGTGTCTCAGGATCGATGAACCGCACTACAATAAGTCATTTACATGGCATGAGAATAAAAAGTAAATCAAAGAGTACCTTTTCCAGGTTAGAATGACTGTAAAGGAAACAAACCTGTTACATTATCAGATATGTTCTTGGAGTGACCAGCAAGTAGAATGAGCCGGTTTTCCCACTTAATCTGCCAAGATATTTGTACAGAATGTATCAACCAATTAAAAACTAAATGAAATGATATTAAATGAAAGGAAACCAACTATAAGCAATTAAGCAAATGAGCCGGATCAAATTAAATTACAGACGTTGAATGACAATTCCGACTAAAATCTAACCATATTGTGACCAGATATAGCAGGAAAAACTTCATCTGCACTGCTATCATTAATCTTATCCAAATTTGATTCCACTTTCAATTTAAATGTAGACCAGGTCAAGTTCTTGAGATCAAACACCTGCAGAAAGTAGCCATTATCAAAAGTCCCAAGAGGAATAGTTATGGACTTCAATAAGAAAAAGTATATGGGTATGATCTAAACCTGAAAATCAGACAAGTATCGACCATTACGACTTCCACCAACAATGTACAACTTCTCATCAACCACGGTTGCAGCATGCTATTTACAAGGAGAAATTGTCATAGTATACCAATGGCCAAAAACAATAAGAAGGTACTAAACTATGAAAACGAAATGAAAAGGACGACACTTTAAGCTTGAAATTGCAAGAAAGAAAAAGCAGTTCAACATGTTTAGTTTCACAGCTCTGAAGGAAGAAAAGGGAAAGAAACAAATGGAAGAATCAACATTCTCTTTTAGGAACAAAGAACTTAAGTGAGTCTCTAGTATGAAGAAGAAAACAAGTGCAAGAATCAACAAGCTAAAACTTAGGTTAGTCTCTAGAATGAAGAAAACCTTGTAACGAGCTGATGGTCGTGCACCAGATATAGGGAGTGCTGCCCACTGATCATGGCCTAAATCCAAGTACCAATTTTGAATCTCTGTTCCCATTCCAATTTTCTTAGAGGGCGTTGAGCTTTATTCAGTAACAATTATCTGAAGTGAGTATAACAACATGCAAAAATTACTCAGTATCATTATTAGCCAAAAGGAGAATAAAACATTGCAATCTAAATTCAGAAACGGGCTGGAAAAATAAAATGAACACTTATAGCATAGAGAATAACGGGAGCTATTAATGGCTTCTGTGTGTTCGACAGCATGTGTGTATACACGCACGCATAAGAACATTCAAAATGAATTGATAGTTTCTCCATTACAATAAGATAAGTCTCTTTGAAGTTCCACATTACAATCCTGAGTCCCCAATACCATCTGGCATAGACCCCCACTCAAGGTATCGGTCTTGTGTTTAATAATTATGATCTAATAAGTTCAATCAGTCCTGGACCTTTTGGGGATTGCTCTTAACATTAATTGAGTTAACATACAAGCATTGCCAATAATAGGATTTTGGCAGACTAATCCAAACAAAGACTAAAGAGAGAAACATTGGAGTAAAGACAATTAATTAGTTCATTCCAATTTATCCATGAATTGCTAGTCACGTTTTTTTCCGTTTTGCTATAAATCACAATCGGCATTGCATTACATCACTTTTTTTTTTTTTTGATAAATCATTACATCACATTCAATCCAATTGTACTAAACATAACAGCAAATGACAACGATAAGCCCATGTAAACCTCAATTACTCAAACTAAAAATCATAGAATTTTGGGAGGCTATGTTGCCTACCTAAATACTTCCAGAATACTGCTGGACTGTTGCTAGAGATTTGGATCCAACCAGAAGAGGAGAGAGAGAGTTTGCCGAGAGCAGACTTCGGCGGTTGTCCGATACTGGTAAATCTCGCCGGCGATCAAACAAATCTCGATCTATGTGGAGATTAGTTTTATGTACTGTACTGCCGAACAGATGAAATCAGAACAAGCAAAAGGGTCGTCGGTTTTCTTTAGATATCTGTCTTATAAACAAGTCTCTTGCAAGACAGCGGAAGGAGCAAATATATATTTAACTAAACTTTGTAATTATTTTTATTTTATTCTTCTGATAATATTTTTTTTTTCAATAATATCAACAATTTATAGTAATATTTTTTTAGATCTAAAATATAAAATTATTATTAAATTTTAAAAATTAATTAAAATATTTTTAAATTTAAAATAGACATAATTTTTTTTAAATTTTAATCAATATATTAATAAATATTATAAATTATATAAAAAATATTAATTGTAGACACCCAAATTTTGCACTTCTCTACTACCCCTGGCAGGAAGGTGGACCCCAACACGAAACCACCCCAACGACTTACGGTCAAAACCGCCACAACGAACAACGAGTATCAGGTTACTTGAGGCAAGGCAAACAGTTGATCCAGAATAACCTGATTTGATCACAAAAGACGACTAATGGCCACTACGCTTACGATGTTCGGGGGTCTCGCTCCCCGGTGAGCGAGCGGCTGCCCAGCTCGCCGGTGAGCTGGCGGGGGTGTTCGGGGGCAGCGCCCCCTGGAAGCCAAGCACAAATAGCAAATTCTATATCAAGTCGCAGCCCTCCGAACTAGCCTCCCAGAACAATATGGCATGTTTCCTAGGGATTTCCGGATTGCAAAATACGAGCCTTCCAGCGAAAAAACGAAAGATTGACATCAGTACAAGAAAATCGAGGAGGCACCGAAGCCGGCCGCAGTTGCACCTGCGGCCAAGATCTGAAGATTAAATCGCCACTTCCAGTTCATTTCTTAGACAGACACGGACGGGAAAGAAAAAGGGAGAGAGGAAAAAGAGAGAAAAAGAGAGAACAAAAGTGAGATTTCTTCCTCTTTTGTACAATTTTTATGTCCTATTTTGATTTTCAAGTGTTAAAGCATGTATTTCGTCATTTGAAATGTGAAAAAATCCATATTTATAGCATTTGAGGTTTTATCTAGTTAGATCTATTTTCATTTCGTTCTTATTGTATTTGTTGGGTGGATCTACTGTAGATCCGAAAATATTTGGTGTATTGCTATTTAAATAGTTTAATTTTGTGTATTTTGAAGCTATATCCAATGTAGTCAATATATGTTGTAGATCTGTGGATTAGGGACGGTTATGGAGGATTTATTGTGGATGGAATCTCCTCCTAACCTCCCAATGATATCCTTTTAGTTTGTTTTTAGTTTTTACGTATGTAGCAATTGCAATGCGCCTGTATGTAAATATGTAAATTTTGGGCCTTAAAACGACATCGAGTCGAAAGTCGGGTTTAAGGCCCCGTGATAGTGAAGTGTGCGATTGTGGATGCTTGGGGTTATTCGGATGGCTCACATGCCCATGAATAACTCCAACGCCATTTTAATGCTTGATTTTCCCTTTCGACACGGAAAAAGAATTTTGGAATGAAAAGATGAAGATTTTCATAAAATCAATCAAACTAGGATATTAGATCATCTGTAGGCTAAAATAAAATTGTAAGTATCGGATGAGCTCTATTCCTATTTGACGAAGGGTTTGAAAAATATGTTTTACAAAATATCATCGGTTTTATTATCGAAACAAAAAAAAAAACAATAAAAATGAACTCTTCGATTAAATCAAATCCTTCGTGCATAGGGTCAACGAGATTTCTGAAGCATTTTCAAAATAAAGCATTCCAACAATCTTCAAATGCACACACACACATACACACGCGCACAAACACACATTTTAGGATTTAAAGAAAGGAAAAATATTAAGATTGCGGTAACCGTGTTTTCACAGAAGTCGGGGGGTGCCTAACACCTTCTCCTCGCTTAAGCAAGCCCCCGAACTCTATGAATCTCGGTTTGCGGACCAATTAACTCGGAGTCACATATAAGCCACTGCGATTACGAAAACAAAATTCGGATGAGTTGGTACATCCATTTCAAATATACCAACTGGCGACTCTGGTCAATTGGCTTATCATAAAATCGATCTTTCAAACCTCGTCGACATTCAAGCCGACCCTTTTCAAAATCACATCTTAACCCAAAGGCTAAAATTGGAAAGAGCTTTTAATATTAAAAAACGACAACGACTGAAATCCCGGCGTCGACATTAATCATCGTAAAATTTATTATTTTATAATTTTTAATAAATTATTTTAAATTTAAATTTAAAAATATTTTAAATTAATTTTTAAAAATTAATAATACTCTTATAATTTAAAAATATTGCTTTTTTTTTTTTCCGGAAGAACTTGTTTGCTTCTTTTTCCCATCTTAATTGAAAAATGGAGTTGGGGTTCCTAAGAGACTCTCTTAACAGTAGAAACCACCCATCCTGATTCGGAAATATGGATATATTGAATTCGCAAATAATAGAAAATATATTTACGAGTATTAACCCAATTTTATCCATTAACTGAAGACCGCATTAATTTTTATCGGAATAATTTATTCATCAAAATAATCACTAAATACATTATTTTTAATTTCATTTCTTATTCTATTACATTTCGTTAATCCAAATATAATATAAAAATTATTTAATTTACAATTACGTGAGAAGTGATAAATATGCTCTAAATTTTTTCATTTGTACTCTACTACAAAATTAATATAATGAAAATTTTATTTCGGTGAAGCGCAAATGAAAAAATTTAGAATGCAATATCATTTTTCTTATGTTTACTAAGTAAATTATTAGTTAGATGCACTGACGAAGCAGCCACTATTTTAGTAGGGTCAAAATTAGTTTTAAGTAAAAATTAACTTAATGGGAGTCAAAAAAAATTTAGATAATTTTATATTTTTTGGATTGTATATAAAGGATTCATAGCCTTTTTCTTTGAAAATTAGAGATATATTTTATTTTTTAGTCTGTTTTAAAAAATTATATATATAACTTTAAACTATAAAACACATTAAATTATTAACATAACATCATTTATATATTAGGTAGATCAAGTATTATCTTACTGCTATTATTAAATTTCTAACAAATATTAGGAATATGTTAAAAATTATAGTAAAATTTTATTTTAAAGATTTTCTTCTTAGAAATATGTATATAATTTTGAAAATAAAGAAGTATTTGATTGGAATAAAATTTAATCAATAATAACATTATACTCCCTATTGACCCCTACTAAACTTTTTCTATTACAAATTTGTTCATAAATACTTGATTTCTTAAATACTTGAGAAATTTGTAAAATTTTAATTTGGCCCAATTAGTATAAAACTTATAAAATTTCAGTAGAGTCAATTTAGATATTACACCTAATTATTTTTTAAAAATTTCATTTATTAAAAAAAAAAAACCAGTAGGGTCAATTGACCCCACAACTCAACACCTAGTTTTGTCGGTGGTTAGATATGATGTACAGTGAGTAACACAAATAAATTTAAATTTTTAAGGTAATGTTTAGTCTTGCTGAGAGATTAGTATGGGTATTAAGGTTAATGTTTTTTTTTTTTTTTTTTTTTGGATATCATTGACACCTAATCTATTGCATATGGAAAAGGGGATGAGAATCGAACTCTCGCTCATACTGACAAAAGTACCACCACTATGATTCTCTAGTGAAGGTTAATGTTGTCAATGAGCATAACTTGTAAAATAAATTTACTAATTTCGTATTTATTGTTCTTAATTTATTTGCAGGGAGGAGGGTCAAAAACTTAAATTTTGATAAATCTGCAATTTTGATTAGATTAAAGTCCGAACACTCCCGTTGAGGTCTATTTTGATAATTTGTTTGGAAAAATTATATATAGTCCAAGAGATAACTTGTTGAATAAATTTTGCAAATTGTTGAATTCTGATTTTGCCAGATTTTGTTTGGGCCACAACAAAAAGTCTAGTCTATTTACTATATATATATATATATATATATATATGGGTCCCTATCCGTGACAAACGGTTGTCACAGTACTGTTTCAGTAACTAATGCAGGAGAATATTTTTGGCTATAGATTGACCATGTCGATACTCTTTCTTGCGGCAGGTCATACCGCTATTACTTTTTGCGGCAGGTCAATTTGGTCATAACGCTACCTTTTTTTGCGGTAGACCAATTTTTATATTTTATGGGACACGTGAATTTTAGTTGCCACTAACAACCGTTTGCTATGAATAGAATCTCTCTCTCTCTCTCTCTCTCTCTCTCTATATATATATATATATATATATATATAAGAGTGATCCATACCCTTCAAAAAAAACAGTAAACGATCAAAATTAAAAATTAAAAATCGACGTCTCGCTACTAACAATAGCGGACATTTAAAAAATTCGCTAATAATAATAGCAAACGTTAATTTGAAAACGAAACTCTAAAAACGCGTTTGCTGCTATTATTAGCAGACGATTTAAATTTTTTTAAAATGTAAAAATTATAACAGACTAATAGTAACGATCGTTCATTTTAAATTTTTAATTGTTACCGTTTATATATATGTTAATTAGCAAATGGTCTAATGGAATCCACTGACAAAGCATATATACTTCCTCGTTCAAAAATTAAATACAACTATTTTTAAAGAAAATGTTAACTTATATTGGCTAAAAATGTATTATTTAATGACACGACTTAAAAAGTAGAAGTAAATGATATGCTGAGAAATTCATGTCAGTTTATAATTTTAAAATAAAAATATATATTTAATTTTAAACAGAACAAAAAATGGCAATTAAGGACACATTTTATTCAAAAGAGTATTGATTACTATCTGCTACGATTTAAAAAAAAAATCTAAATAATTTATTAAAATCAGGGGCATTTCGATCATTCACCCATCCACTATTTATATTAACGAAATTCACACAGCAGATAGCAAAAAAAATTGAAATTTATGTCATCCTCGTCCAACAAAGCACAGGATCTATCTCATGAATAATGAATTAAGTCTCACATCCATGTAAAATACTGTGTAGAATTACTATTTTTTATATAAAAAAATAAATCTTCTATATTTATAAATTTGATAACTCGTGCAAAATATGAACTAATTTATATAACTTTTTTTATAAATATTTGATAATTTTTTTATTGATATATTTATTATTTTTCATTAACATAATACATATATAATATTAAAATGATTGTATATATTTTACGATATACGAAAAGTTTATACATTAACCACTACTCATGAATACATGTATATTTATTTTTATATATTCAAATATATATTTCACGATATACGAAAAATTTATATATTGTATCAAAAGAATAAGAATTATGTTTGTTTATAAAAATCATATTTAAGATTAAAATATTTATATTAATTTAACAATATTTCAAACTAATTTATCCCATAATAGAAAATTAATAATTCCTTTAAATAGTCATATGAACTATTTTTATTATTATTCTTAAAGTTATTTATGTGAAATTATATAATCCCATAAAAAAAATTAAGATTAATAGTCCCACTCATTTTAAGTTATTAAATGACTTTATAGGATTAATAGTCTAACATTAAAGAATTAATAATTCCTTATAAAAAAATTAAATAGTGCAAAAAATATTAAATTAAGATAAATAATTCAATCTCAATCATGTTTTTTATAAACAAACATAACTAAAGAATATTAAATAATTAACTCGATATTAACTCAGTCTTAACTCGATATTAACTCGTGATCAATCAAAATGAGTCGATAAAATTATAAAATTATTTGATAAAATCTCTTAATACCTTCTTATATATAGTTATTGATATTATTAAGGGCGAACCGGGCTTTGGTAAGACCTATCCAGAACCGGAGACGTTTAGGTAATGTACCGAGCTTCCTAGTATAACACAGTTTCCTGCATACTACTACCAAACGCAGCCGTTGTTCTCCCAAATATACAAAGCATAAGCGTTCCGCATATAATTGGAAAAACACGGACAAAATAAACACTAGAGAGATGAACCTGAGGAGCTAAAGACCAGTTAGGGGACTGAAAATTCTCCCCCTGAATCTCTCTCACTCAGTTTCAAATATTATCTTCACTTTTTGTCATCCTATCTTTTCACAGTATGAAGTAAGCTCGGATCACCTCAACGATTGGTGCCCGGCACAATGGACACTTTCCTCCGCCATGCACCAACTCATTTGCACATTTTGAGCAAGTGCACATGTGCCCACATCTGGAGAAAATGTAGAGGGAGAGGGAGCATCAGCAATATAATATAATGTAAAATAAAAACACACAAAATAATAAATTAAAAAAACGGATTTCCGCAACAATTTTTAAAATTTAAATAAACAAATAAAATTCACTGCTTAATGGATTATGGGTGTATAAAGTAGGTGCAATTTCTAATTCCATTTTTCAAACAAAGTATTTTTAATTTCTTGTTTGGAGGTCTGGGTGGTGATAAAATGAAGGTGTGTATGTATATACTGTCACATTAACGAAAAATAGGATAGCCAGCATACCTGTACAATAGAGAATCAATTTGGCTATCACAACAAACACAACAAATTCCTTTCCTCACATGACCCCATCTAGAACCGTCCTCAGAAGTCTCGACTACCCCTGCAATGAATTTAATTATGTTAGTCCTTTGTCTAAATTGGAGAGACAAAAGGTATTGTAACTAACAGTAACAACTATGGATTGAAGCAAATGGAACAGAAGGTAAAATCTCTGGAATCTTCGAAGGGAGGCAGGAGCTTTTATTTTTATCTTATAGAAAATGTTCTGTACTAAAAAAAAAAGAGTAACAAGGATAATTAAATTTAATTACTGACCTTGATCACCAGTTGACCGATTCAGAGCAGCAGAAACTTCCTGTCTGACCGAGCGCTGCAACTCCAGTTGCATGTCCATGCAAGCCTCCAACATCCTCTGCATGTGGCTCATACCTTGCTGAAGCCTTGCCATGTCTGCTCTTAGATCGTTGATCATCTCCCATTCCTGTGTCAAATGAGCATCAATCATCGAATTACTTTCAAAATTCAGAGACATGTGTGTTGACTGGCATAGAAAGGCCTAGGGAAAAAATTAGATAATTAGTCAAGGTCAATCAGTTAACCAATTAATCAGTTTATTATTATTAACAAGAAGTTGATTGTTTCAGTCGATGTTGCAGGGGAGTCAAACATCGGACATAAGATTCGGGTATTGTGGGCAATCTAATCTCCCCAAATGCAGCCCTAACAACTAAACTTGGTCCAGCACAAAGTCTAAAGGTGTAAAAAATAATTAATCAAAAAAAAAAAAAAATTCTGAGTGCGGCTAAATCCCCTCAACCACTTGCATATTTGACAATGTTCTGAAACTCCCATTTTAGACCGTACATATTTATAGGTGTTATAAAAGCCACTTATTTTGGTTGGGTTGTACAGCCAAGTATAGAGCTCCAATGCTAACCCAATTGACATGGTCCTTACCCAGAAGGGGGACAATACGAGTTAAAATCAAGAAAGATAATCAATAGTCCATCCCATCCTAAATGTCCACAATAATTTCTCTAACATAAGAGGCGGCAAAGGCCCTCTACTGCAACTTACAAATAGACAAAATAATAGTCCCCTTTAGTAGGGCCGTTGGAGACAATCAGAAGAGTTTACACATAGAAATGATATGTTACACAAGGGCGGAGGTACTCATTTTCCACAGGACAATCATATGCAACCTTTTTTAAAATCAAAATTATCAGGAGGGTAAATTATATGCATGATATGAAGAGAAAATGTCCTCAAGAAGTAGGAAGGAAACCACACCAGTTTACAAGTTCAAACTTTCAATAGTCCAATAGGAAGATAACTTACAAGTTCAGAGCGATGCATGCTATGACGAGACCAGCTAGAATGACGCAAATCCTGGTGCCAAATAGGCTGTGGTGGGGGTACTGGAGGAGACCGTAGTAGTGAAGGTCTAGTAATAGCATCACGCAGAACGTCATTCTGTTCATCCCTCTGTTGATCCTGATCCCCCTCTGGTGAAGCAGGAGTGGGTAAGTTTCTATGAAGATCCCAGTCAATGGGAGCACGGCCCTGCCTTTCCACATATGACTGAACTAATTGGTTCAGGCTTACACGAAAACCACTTCGAAGAAGATTAGAAACATTTCGCCTGCAGACAGCAGAAAATCTCATTTAGTAACATGTTAAAGCAAAACAGCTCAAACAATTGCACCAAAGACTAAAAAGACAGAATGAGTGTAAATACCTGCTAATAAGTTCCCTAAGTTCCATACTATAAACATTATCATCATCAGGTGGGAGAAATCTGTTGATTCTTCTCACTGGAACTGCTCTCCGTATTCTAAGGGGATCAGATGGTGGTCCTTCTGACCAATTTTCAGCAGCCCCTTGAGAGGCATCCTCATCCCAAACCTCATGGGTTCCTTGAAGATGACCAGCTTCTCCATCATTTCCTGAAGTTTCCTGGGGCCAATTAGTAACAGGATGATTTTCCTGCCAATTCCCATCCATATCTACAGCAGTCCCCACTCTCCATTCGTTGAACTCATTGAAAGTTGTTTGTTGCCAGTTTCCTCTCTCATCTTCAATAACTTGCTCCTGCCTCTCACCTCCTTGATTAGTAGCAGCTTGTTCATTTATACTTTGGGCATCTGCAATGCCTTCCAAATTTCCGTTAGACGACTGATGAATGACACTTTCTTGAATCTGAATTTGTAGTGGCTCATTGTTTTCATGTTGAACCTCGTGTGAAGGATTTGTGTGAGTCTGATCACTTCTATGATCAATGCTGTTAGTGTTAGATGAGGTTTCAGAGTGGCTGCTTACTTGACCATGAACAATATTTTCTAATCTGGAGCGGAATCCATTCCTGGTTGAAAAATAAGAGATCATCATGTTAGCCAGTAACAAATTTAAAAATCTTGCACTGAATAAAAAGAAAACTTTCAAGTCAAAAGAATTTAGATGTCTTCCACTAAAAATATATGATAAATATTCTGTCTAAGTAGGGATACATCACCCAACAACCATCAAAAGAAAGTTCATGCTTAAGAACACAAATCTGTTAAAAAGAAACAACGAGGCTAGAGTTCTTGTTAGAAGGAAGCAAGGAACATCAAATCTATGCAAAATTTAACAAAAGATATCTCGTATCTTCCAAGCACCTAGCTCCTGAAGCAAAACCAAAGATTGAGTGGATGAGATGAAGAGCAGGTGATTGCTTTTAATGAAGTAGAATTTTTCATTTTGCAGTTTCAATTTTGAACAGATTTATTATTATTATTATTATTATTATTTTTAGTGCTCTAATTGACATGTTGTTAAGTATTGTCTGATAACAATAGCTATAAAATAATAAGAATGCAATTTCAAAGTGAGATAATATAAAAGAAACCACAATAGAATTTCATAATTGAAAATAACAATATATGCAGCACTTGATTACAACAATATTACAAGAGCGCCACCTACTAAAATCTATTATATACTTCAAATATAAGAACACTTGTTGTACTTGACTACAGCAATGTGAATATTATTATATACAGTAAAAATATAAATATATGAACAATCCAAAATTATAATTAAAAAAAT
This sequence comes from Hedera helix, assembly GCA_947179155.2. NCBI lineage: Eukaryota > Viridiplantae > Streptophyta > Magnoliopsida > Apiales > Araliaceae > Hedera > Hedera helix. Next base: position 30,742,070 of record OX359274.1, on the reverse strand, counting down.
TATGTAGTAGTACCTCCCATCAAAAAGAAAGAGTATCAAAAATTTATGCAGAGTTCTCTAAAGAAGTACCAAAAATTTCTCTCCCGCACGGAGCACCTAGAATAGATAAAATCCCACTGTTAAACTTTAGATCAAGCCATGTCAAAAGAGTCTGACCAATGGTAACAAATTTTCAAAATTTTTCTACAGTAAAAAGTTTCTACCACCTTGAGAATGAATGAAAGCGCAACTCCTTATAGTTATCCGAACACCAAGGCTGTCAACCAATGTTCAAATCAATATGGCACTAGCGTAAATATAGACAGTACTGCTACTGTCTTTATATTTAATAATATGTGGCAGATACTACGAATTTTTAGTTACATCTTTCCAATATGAATTTATGTTTTAACTGATTTGCAGTATCACAACATTGTGCTACAAAGGTGTCATATATTTTGATAACAGATTCACACTATTTAACATAGAACAACTTGCAAAATTCCAATATATTGGTTGGTGCATCACACTATCTGTCACAAACTTATTCCACACAACTCAGAATTATTTCTTGAGTTTGAAAATAATTACAGATTTGAGCTAAACTAATAAGTGCTTTTATATATTAATATATATGCTACAAGGTTTCAAAGATTGACCTTATCTATATATATATATATATATATATATACACACAAACACACACCCCCAATGAGCTCTAACTCTAGTGGTATCCTTTTCATCCCCTAATAAGGGTGTGCAAGGTTCAAATCCCGTCGAGGATTTGAATAGAAAACCCATTATCATGTCGAAGATATTTCTAATAGCATGTACAGGCCTTCATATATAGCCCCATCAGGGCTCCAGTTCTTGTAGGGTCAATATATCACCTTACCACCCAGTTAATAAAAAGATAATCTATCTCTCTCTCTCTATATATATATACATGAGAGAGAGAGAGAGAGAGTGTGTAAGTATACTAATAAGTTCTCTTGTAACACAATTTTCCATGCTCCTAGGATGCACAAGCCGTTCTCCAAAAAGCTACAACAATCGGGGAAAGATTAATTAGTTCATACGCCATTCCCAAATAGTTGTTATGGTGTTGCCTAGGAAAAAATTAGGCGTCCCATGATTCCCAGGATAACCTAGGAGGTACTTGTTAAAGTAAAGGATAAATTAGGAGGAAATCTTTCCACTGCATGGTAGATAAAAAATCAGTGTTCTAAAAATCTTTGCCTAAATCTGATTAATTCCCGTCTAGGCAGTCCTCTACTGCCTTGATTTGGCCCCATGCCTAAGTAGAACCAAACATCTATTTTGAAACTCTACAATACTTGAATTGAATTTGTTAAGCCTTAAAAAGAAATTTTTTTTGGGTAATTTTTCATGTAAAATTAAAAAAAGTTACATCTACTATATATATTTTATATAGTATAACAAGTATTCATAATAGAAAAATAAATAAATTACACCACCTAAGAAAGCGCCAAATCTGCCTAGAAAAATGCCTAGGTACTGCCTAGGCATTAGGCGCCCCTCTGCCGTTTAAATCCGCCTAGCGATTTTTAAAACATTGCAAAAAATCCAAGACACCTAACTTTCTCCCAAATAAACCATCAGATATTAAATATAAAAAGGGTGAAATAATTACAGTATTTTTTATATCTTTTATGTTCAGAAACCACAAAAATAAGAATTCTTAAACCCAATTGTTGCTTAGGACCCAAGTGATAATATATTAGAATTTTAATCTAAAATGGTTAAACAACACTAGCTCTAATATTTCAGGCTAAGAGTATCACATTGTAATCAGATCATTACATGTTTATGCAGACTATATAGCACCAAGTGACCATTTGGTGGAGTGGTGCAGTGTGGTACGTTGAGATGGATTGAGTGGAACACTTTCAAAGTTAGAACTTTTGACCAAAGTTCTTTCATAAGAAGCTAAAGTAGTTTTTGGTTGCACAATTGTTTAAGTGCTTTTGAAATAATAAAAGACAATATCATACAAAAAGTGTGTTATGGACTTCTAATTTTTGTTCAACAATTTAAGGATGAATTTGTAGGTTGTGTTTTGACCAAAAGTGCTTCTACCAAAAGCATAAATTTGACCAAATGGGCTCTAAATACCGATTTCAATCATAAAATGTTTCCTTACTTTTTTGCATATGTTGTAATCAAAAGTGAAAGTTTTTAACGGATACTACACTACCTCGAACCGTCATAAAAAGAAAAGAAACCTTTAGATAAAATATGTAGAAACAAAATAATGACAACATAATACCAAATGTTACTGAAGGGATTAAGTTGATGCCATGTGAAACTGGAGGATTGCAAGAGTCGATGATGGAGACTGTGAGAAACCCAAGGAAGAACAAGGCTAAAAAAGAAAAGAACTTTGGGGTTTGGCTCAACGTCAAAAGGTGACGTTAGAAATTTTGTTAGGCTCAGTTTTAGTTTAGTTTACAGTTATACTTATTATTTTATATTTTAAGTACCTATAATAGTCAGTCTTTTAGTATCAAAAGTGGTTTGAGTCTTTAGAATTCTCAATAATTTTTTCACATGTAAATTCAAAATGTAGCCATCAATCATCAGTCAAATATAATACCAAGATCAACAGTTATTAGTCTAGTCCTTAAAAGTTCTAATGCCTATATAAACGCTTTCTTGTAATCTTTTAGGGAATTCAATAAATTGATTGTGTTTCCGAGTTTTTCTCTAGTTTCCATCTTTAATAGCAGAATGTTCTAGGACCAGATCTTGTTATAAGATTACCCAAAGGATGTGGATTCCTCCCACATTTCACCCATACCCTCAAATTCTGCTCCTCTTTGTGTCCTATATCCTTGGCTACTTCAATTGGCAAGGACCAGTTGGGCCAGTTGAGTGCTCTAAGCAGCTTGAACACCATTCAGAGGGAAAACATAAATTTGCAACTTTAACAATTATGAGACACTAGTAATGACAAGAAAAAGGTACTAACCACAAGTGAAAATTAAGAAATCCCCATAATACATGTATGATTAAATATGCTGCATACCTCAAACCAGAGACTGTGTGGTGTTGCCTTAACTGAACTAATTCACTTGTAGCCACTGAAGGCGGTCTCTCATCCTCTACAGAACTTTCATTCCGTAAGAATCTGCCCCTGAGTAATGACTGCAAAAATATGTATATCATTCAATTCATGATTGCGCATTTTGCGGAAAAGATCTATCGAACTCTCAATAATCTTTCTAATGCTCAACATCAAGTAGACAAATAATTTGCAGTGCTATAAAGATTTTTCTCATTATTACAATTTATTTTTATTTTTTGATAACAGAAAGGACAAAAAGGGAATATCTAGATGGTGAGAATGAAGATATATCAGTCCGAACTTTAAACTTATGATGCATATTGTAAATAAACACACGATACATTTCAGAGCAACCTTTACAGTTATATATTGTAATTAAAGATACTCTACATGCACCAAGGTCCTCTGATGAAATCTGACCCATTATCAGAGCATTGTTACAATCCAATGATTCCAGAAAGACCTCAAACATATTTTCAGTAAAAGATATATCATCGTACAAGTAAAGGTTCAGCAACATCAGAACTTCTTAATGAATCAAACTCACATCAAGTGGATTTTCATCTAAAGGCAACCTGTCAGATTTAGGACAAGATTGAGGAGACTCCACAGGCGAATGTTTACTTAACAACTCCAGAGTGAAATATCTTTTTATAAAAACAGAGTGAAAATAAACCACAAATAAAAGATATAACTAAGGCAAACCCTTGGTCTACCTCCACTACTCATAAAACAGGTACAAATCTTAGGGGAAAGGTGGCATAATTTCGCCCTTATCCTAACTAATGCATACATTCTTGAACCAGCTGATTTGGCCTATATTGTAACCTGGAGTTCAGAAGTAACTTGCATAGTAACAAACTAGAACTTCAATGTCAATGTTTTAGGAACCATATTATTTATGATTTTATATTATGTATTTTTAAAACAGCAAGAAGAATTAAACATTTGAAAACCTCTGAATCATAAATATTAAGCAACTACCTGGATGCGACTGCGATGAGCAAAATCAGAAACAGCTCGATGCTCAATCAAACCCTGAAGTTCCCTCTGCCTTTCCCTCTCAATCCTTAGAAGCAAGTCAATCACAGCTTGTCTTCCACGCAGCCGCAGAATGTCTCTGCGAATATGCTCAGGATGGCCGTCATCATGGTCAGTAACCGACCCTTCACGAGGTCCCTCAAATTGAGAACCAGGTGCTGCGACTTGTTCCTCCCTCCGACTACTACGTGCTCCTCTCTGCTGACTTGTCATTTGCACCCACTCCCTCACAACCCTCACCCTTTCACGCTCAGTTTCACCGAGCCATTCTGCTCTTGGAACATCACTCCTTTGTGCAACGTTTGGTGAAGGATCACTGATGCCACTCTCCATCCATCCCCTAACAATATGCCTGACCCTCTCCCTTTCAACTTCGCCAAAATCAGGAGATAACTCACGACTAGAACTGTCATGATCCCTGTGCTCATTTTGCCGTTCCATTTGATCACGGGACCAAGTTCCATAGTCGTTCTCACTCTCACTAACATCCTCCAAACTACCCTGGTTTTCACTTTCTCGGATTTCAGACATGTTCGTAGTTGAAACATTTGTGTTAGACCCCACACTTCTCTGCTGTCTCAGCCTTTCTCTGACCCTTACACGGGAACGATTCAGCACGTGTTCGTCCTCCAACTCCCTCCACATCTGCAAAATGGAAGACGCTTGCGAGCTTGGTCTCTCCACATCACCCTGCCTCCTTGAAGTCGGAAACTGAGACTCTCGCAAGAATGACAAATCATGCATAGAAACAGTATGTAAACCGGAAAGTGCCATCAATTCCGATTCATGATTCCTCCTCTCAATGGTTGTAATCATCTCCTGCGCTTGCCGGGCCGCCCACCTGCTAAGAATCCGTGAGTGGCGCCTCCTAGCAGCAGAAGACTCGGCCAAATCATCGCCTTCAAGATCCGACCTTCTCCTCCTCCTTACAAGCTGGTCCCCTTCATCATCCTCATCTTCAGTATTACGTGTGGAGCTACATGATACATAAGACATACAATCATCCAAGTGGCCCCTCATTAATTCCTCAAACCCACACTCAAAATCAACATGGCCATCAGCTGTGCTCTCAGACTTCTGTTGTGGTTGCTGTCTTACATCTGTCATATTTACCCAATACCCACCACCACCACGCTGAATTGTAATCACCAAACAACCCCTACTTCAAACCAACCAACCAAAACACAAACAAACAGAAAACCCATCTTTTCCTAAACCTAAAAACCAAACGCTCCATAATATACACAAAAATTGTCCAATCTACACACTTTTTTAACCTAACCCTAACTCAATTTCAAAATTCAGTAAATTCATCCCAAAAAAAAAGCTTCAACGGGCAGCAATCACCGTTTCCACACACCACCTGATCAAAGCAAACATCAAAATCGCATTCTTCAACAATAACACACAATTCAACATAAAAATAAGAAACCCAGCACTACAACCAAATCAAACCAAGATCCACCAACAAATACGAATCAGAATCCTACAGAAATGCTGTTACAATCAATTGAATCAAAGACACTATCAAAATTAATGCAAACCAAAACGTACCTAGAAGAAGCGTGTTCTTCTAATTCAGTGTTAATACAAAAACACCCCAGCTTCCCAATACAAACACATAATATTATAATAGTAGTAGTATTTATACAGAGAAAATAAGATTGAGTATACGAAATTGCTTCCAGAGAGAGAAAGCAAATACAGGATGGTACGGAATTTATAAACAACAGGGGGGAGAGGGAGAAAAGTTTCTGTTTTTGTTTTGTTGTATTTATAAGAGGAAGGAAAGAAAGAACGCTATTTTTCTGGAGAGAGAAATTCCTCTGATATTGACACGTCATCTCACCCCGTTTGTTTGAGCTCATGTATTAATTAGTTATTTATATTAATTATTAGTAGATTTTTATGTTTTTTTTATAAATAATCTAAATATAGAAATATACTCTATAAAATGATTTTCTCAATTTTTCTCAAATTAAAAAAATTATAACTTATTTTAGGAAGTTTATTTTAAGTTGTTGTGCAAGTACTTTAATATCGTTATGGTTAAAAATTTAATTGAGATCTGTTAATTATTAAATAATAAAATATGCCTTTTGTCGTATTATTTTTTATCGAACTTATCTTAATTTTATGTGATATGATTTTTAACTCTTTTACGACATTTAATCCTTTTTATTATACTTGTAATATATAAGGCAAGTTTATGAGAAATGACGATTATACCCTTTAGCAGTCAATCACACATTTTCTAACCTCCCAACACTTCTAGGGCTTTTCGGACTTGAATAAAATTCTTAGAATGTTTTATAGGATTGTTCCACAAAATCTCATAAATTTTTGATATCTCTACCACTTTATATAATTATTTCTATTTACTCTAAATTATTATTAAATAGCTTAAAAATAGAAATATTGTCATCACTTACTTTTCTGCCCTCAAACCGCCCCCAATTCAATTTATAATTTCCTCATTAAACTTAGAAAATTAACTATAGGGTTGAATTAGTTGAAATTAACTATCGGAAGTTTATGTTAACGGAGCTGGTCCTTAAGATTTAGTGGACAACAATCAAGTGTCCCTAAAACGATATTTTGGTGGGTCCAACATGACAAAGAGGTGCCCATGACTATGAGTATTATTAGAAATTAATCCATGAAATTCATGCTTTATTAATCCCCTTTTATATATAATAATGATATACTAATTTTTCTTTTGTTCAAAAATATATCGGTCATGTTTTCACTAAAGTCAAGATAAAATATTTTAAATATAATTTAATACAAATTTATTTAATTTATAATGAATATTTTAAATTATAAATATTACTAATTATAATATTTATAGTTTTTAAATTTAAATATTATATAAACTATGAATTTAAAACTAGTCTCTAATTTTTTTAAAAATTGTAAAAATAATTCTTATATTTAAGAACAGATGGAGTGCTATATGTTAATCATGGGGCACAAACTTATTTTGTTAGGAGCTTTGAGCAAAGAATGATGCAGACAGTGGAGCTAGCGATTATAATGTAAACTACAACATAATGGTTTGGTTCAAACATAGGAAAGATGTGAGTTTGCGTAAAATAGTTGATTAGTTTTAGTAGAATTCTCTTTTATTTTTTCAACTTTATATTATATGAATATACGCATAATTAACTCTTACTAGTACTAGTACTAGTACTAGTACTAGTCATGACTCTTTTCCATTATCAACCAACTCCTTTTCTCTCTGTTTTTTAAAAAAAATATAATTTAACAAAAATTAATGACAAAATAAAATATAAAATGTATCTCGAATATTAAAAATTGAGTATGACACAAAAATTTGTATCAAATTTTATTTGTCAATGATTGAAATAAATATAATATTTAATTTTATATTTTTTTTTTGTATATGCAGTAACATCCCCATTCTTTTACCCTATCTCCTTTAATATCCCGTTTTAACACCGTACATGATTGACATTTTTTCAATGGCCCACTCTCTCCCTGCAAATCACAGAGTCAAATGCATCAACAAACTCCATTAATGGCTTTTAAGCTCCTCCAAAAAAGGTTCAATCACTTCTCCTCCTCTTTTAGTTATCAATCAATCTCCTAGTCTCTCTCTCTAACTAGAATATCCCCAAAAAGAAAACCCATAAGAGTGAGTATACAAAATTACTCCCTTCTTCAAGTGCACCCTATTCCAAGGAAATCAATGAAGGGCAATTTGTTGTTGTTCTTCTTCTTATTTTCCCCGTACATGTTGGTGTAGAGATTAGTGTGTTGGGTAGTGAGTGATAATCAGTTGCAGATACAGAAACCACCTCTGAGTTTGAATCTTCTGAATGCCCACCAGATTCATCGTCCACCACTTTAGCAGCTTTACCCACTACCATTGTCATTGCACCAGTTAACTCAACTGTCATATAACTCATCATCTCTCATTTTCATAAATTTGATAAGATAGGAATGATCATTCCATTCTAATAGAACAATCAAACACTATTTTTCTGTTTTATAAAAATAAATTATTTCATTTTCATATTTATTCCTTCGATTCATCCAAACATAGCATAAAATAATTATTAGTGGTGGTTTGACACCATTTAACTGATATATTATATTATATTCCACTTAAATATTTGAAGTACTCATTAGATTGAAACACTTAATTTATAAAAAAAATTCCTCTGGAACTATCGTCGAATAATAATAACAGTATTTTTGTCTCTATCTCAGGCACATTTTTTTTTGCTTTTGTAAAACAAATCACATGAGTGGACATCTTAGAATTTGTAGATCATTTTTTAGAAGAAAAAAAATAAAAAACTCGTTGGAAAACTTTTTGGTTCGCCGGAGAAGATGACCAGAATGTCGCCGCAGGCGAACTTTCCAACAGAATTGTTTCTATAATTTTTTAGCCATAATTTGAAGAAATTTTGTACTAAAAAATTGTAGAGAATTAAATTTCATGTGAAATGGACATAAAATTCGTAATTTTCAAACAAGTGATGTAATTTTTATAAATTTTTAAAGTTTCAACACTTTAAAAAATTATAATTAATTACCAGAAAATCATTTTGAGCCGAAGTATTTTTACAGTAATCGTATAATATTATTTAAGAATTACTAAAAATGTTTGGTAAATTATTGAAAAGCATAGGTATTTATTATATTTTAAAGTCATTTAAAATTAGTTGAAAATTGTGGAAATTCATAAAAAAAAATATTGTGAATGGTGAAAAGTTATGAAATTTGGTGAAAAATCTTATAATAATATAAGATGCACTTGGGGTGCTAACATTGATCCGTGAAATCTAATTGGCGAATTTAAAAGAAAACGCGAATGATTAAAGGAAGTTGAATTTGTATATGTGGAAGCTTAGTTTTATAAAAGTATAAATCTTTTATTATTCCTCAATTAATATTAGTCGCATAAAAAAGATTCTAGTTATTGGATTACAAAAAAAATTAAAATCTAATTTGTTTGCTTCTGTTGCACTTGTATAATTTGATTATATGTATGCATATTTTTGCAAATCAACACAATTAAGAATGCTTATAGAATATAAAAGTATGTTGAGTTATTATTTATATTTTAAAACTATTAAACGATAGTTTTTATAAATATAAATAATTATAGAAAATTGTCGAATAATCCAAAAAATGTGAAAATTGGTTAGAAAGTTTAGAATAATATTTTAAAGACTTTGGAAGATTTTGTGGACTTGTGAGGTGTTGGGATGTTATGGATCAAATGTTGATTGACTAATGAATGTGTTATAACTTGATTGTACAACTATATAGGTTATGCAACTAGTAAATGTATGGACTTTAAAATCGACGAATATAAGTTATATCAGAGACATTCGATGAACGTATAGCAAAAACCACAAACTGATGCAAGTTTTTCAATCTTAATTGTTATATGTGAACTTGATAATTGTTACGTGAAATCGATATTGTATTACAATGAAATTTTATGAGTATGTTAAATTACACATTTTGTATTACGATGGTATATGAATTGTAAAGTCAAATTATGACTACAGTTTATTGAGTTATGGAAACTCAACTTGTTCGTGATATATGATATGTGAGAAATGTTAATCTTGATAACACATGTTGTATGATTTATATGTGGTGCAAAATGAATTAGAAAACATGTATGAAATGGGAATTATGTGAAGTATGAAATATGTTAAACTGTTGAACTTGCTGAGCCGTAACGCTCATTCTTATAAATATTTCATTTGCAGATAAAAGTTGAACAATCAGATGATATTGGCAATAGAGATTTGAAGCATATTTGTAAACAGTTATCATTTTCTTTAATTGACTTTGTATTGAGTCAAAATGAATTGATGATATATATATGAACCAAGTGGTATTTAACTGTGAGAATTCAAATGAAAGTTATTTGTTTTGAAGATAACATGTGATGTATAATAATACGGTTCATGTACTATAAGGACAATTGTATGTAATACATATTCGGCTTGCTGTATTAGAGTTCAAATTGGGGTTATTATATTTAACTTGCGGGATCACATCGAAGGATATAAATGACAATATAGGTTTTTAAAAGTTGAATCATTATATTGATAATTGACGTTTTGGAGTGAATCATAATATATATATATATATATGAGTTTGAAATACAATGAAATGTAAATGTTGCAATTTTGAAACCAAGGAATTCTAAAGTTTTAAATAACTGAATTTTAATATCTATGATGATATTGAATATCATTTATTATTATTATAAAAAGTTTTTAAAATATCACAAAATTTATCAATTATATATTGATTATGACATTGAGTTAGATTGAGGTTGGATCGTGAGCACCGAATCCGAGGATAAGAAGATCCGAATTTGTGGGCGTCACAAACCCAATATGTAGTTTAAATTAATTTTTTTTTTATTATATTTGATTATATATGAATTATTTATCATATTTTGGGCATTCAAGTATTAATTAACTGTTGTAATTATGTAATAGTCTATATGAAGCTGAGGAATGGATTTTAGATTTAGGTCTAAATCTTTTGTGCGTTAATGCATTAATTAATTGCCGATAATTAATGGGATAATTTAGATGAAATTGAAAGATGAATTATAAATTTATATTTGAATATGATAACATATGTTTGTATTTTCTGCGTTAATGGAATTCATGATTCGTGTATATGATAGAAATATACTTATATGTCATATGTAATCTTAAAGAGAATCTGATCTTCAAATCCTTATTAATATAATTCATATAGAGATATGGTGTTTTACTTAATTAGGATAATTTTTCTAATTTTATTCCTTTATCGGTGGATTTAAGGATATTTATTTAAATGTCAATGAGCTGAGAGATGCATATAAATACTATAAAGAATTATAGGTTAACAATTCTATATAATTATTTAATTAAATAGGAAGTGGAGATATTTAAATAAAGAATTAGAGAAAATTGTAATATTAAGTATTTAAAATCTGATTTTAATCCCCGTCTTTAAATTAATTAGTTGATAATTTGAATTAGTTTTATTTTATAGTTTTAATCAATTGTTTAAATAAAATTAATTTGATTAAGGATTAGTACGTGATAATAATTATTTTTAATTCTATGTGGGACGATACTTTGCTTGTCATTGTAATGCTATTTGATCACATATACTTATGTGTGAATATTCCTCAGTTAAAAATAGGCCAAACAGGTTCTACACTTGTGTGAAATGATTCATTCACGGGTTCATCATCTATTCGAATCAATTAATTGCTTGAAGACTTTAATTAATTCGATTTTTTTTGAGTGGTGAGGTAATTTGAGTTTTCACTCAAATTGAGGTATTTTTGTACTCTCTTAGTTTTGCAATATTTTGAGTTTTTGTGTAAAAACATAGAAGGACAATTTGTACTTATAGTTAATTATAGTTGAATTTTCTTATCTTGATCCATGGGTTTTACCTCTTAATTTTAGAGAGTTTTCTACATAAAATTTGGTATTTTGTGTTTAGTTAATTTTTAGTATTTTTATTTTTTGCAATATATTTTGTTGTTGTTGATGAAATTGCATAATATTTATTTGATGTATTTTTAAATTATTATTTAATTTATTAAAAACGATTCTAATTGGAGGTGTTTTCCCATGACGAGCTATAACCCAAGTACACTAATGTTATATCAGTGTCCATTTCCATCAAGCCAAATGCATACGAATACAATTATGTTCAGTTATCTATCACTCGTTCTATGTTGTCTCTTGACGTACACATAATTTTTGTTAACGTGACAGAATAAAATATCATCTACTAAATTTTATAAAATAACAGAGGTGGTAAAAATCGAGCAAAAATATATTTTTCCCTCCTTCAAATCAAGGTAGTCAAATAATGGTAATGTTTCTCTTATTATTGTTCACAATCACATATTCAAATTTATTCGATAATAAAATTAACACAAGAAGTACATAGTAAAGATAAGTTTCTTATATTGTTTTCCTAATTTTTCCTTGGTTACTCTACTCTCTACTATTGAAATGCAATAGCATAAAGTTTTTTTTATATATAAAAAGACAGTTAAATACCATTTTACGCTTTTGCCTTATTTTCTTAGATTGATGAAAAGTTAATTTTAGGTTGATGATATTCTTTGAACAAAAATGATATTATCGGAAAAGTAAGTGTCATTTAAAGTGTAAGTGTCAGTAGAATAACTGAAACAAAGTTGTTAAATATATATTTGTTGATAACATCATTTTTACTTTTTCAACGTCATATTTTCTCTGTCTATATCAACTGACTTAATTATTACTAGAAATATATTTTACCTCTCAAATTCAAGGTAGGAAATTGCTCACCTTAATTGTAAAGTGGATCGGCCCCTATTCTTTCTTTCTCATAATTTGTTAGGGTTTAGCAAAACCCAATTTCTAAGAAGCCAAAAAAAATTTGTTTTGTTCCATCTCACAGTGCACCCTTAGAGTCACCTAGGGTTGGTCTACCATAAGGAACAAATTGGTCGGAAATGGTAGCTTCTTAGGGAAACATACCACATTCATCTACGTTTATACCATGTCATTTGTGACACCTCCAAATTCAAGTACCAATACCTCAAATTTGGTGCTCACGTAATAATATATCCACTCACCACTAAACAATATTTAATACTAATACGAAAATAAATAAACATATATTGTTCATTAATACATGTTTTCACTAATCTCAAGGTCTTAAAACTTAAATAAAGTTATCACGAATTACAAAATATTTAGTAGGGTTCATGTTACATAAGTTTAAACATAAATAAACTAACTACTCAATAAATCAGTTATGCCTTAGCTTTACCCTTGCTTTTATCCTTCTTGAAAGTTTCTGGCTTAGCTGCAATTAGTTCATGGTTTCGCAATAGTGAGCAATTACTTTGCTTAGCAAGTTTAAAATAAATAATGAAGTTATATCATGAATGAATAAGAATAACAATCGAATAAATCAACGATTAAAAATAACTAAACAATATAATCAAAATTCTAATGAAATAATGAATATTGATTATTTACTACTGATTGATCTAATAGACCATGAACATTTTCAAGGAATCAATCATTTGACTGAGATTTTTTATATTTTAACCTGTCAGTTTGTACTTCAGGGGATCAGCCTGTTGTACACCATGTGAATGCATAACATTAAACTTTGACGCGACGGATAACCGACACTTATATTCCTTTTATCAAGGGTTGCTCTCTCAGTCCAACAATCCATACCAACTACTGGTTTGGATAGTTTTTTAAAAATATTAACATATGTATGTCTAGCCGAACAAATGGCGTAGACTAATTCTTTAAATAGTTCATGAAATGCAGAATTTTAAATATTTTATAGTTCAATAATAAAACAAGAATTCAAGTGTACCAAGTGCGAATATCAATAATTATCATTGATGTAGAGTAATTGACAAACATTAAATCATAAACATGATTGAAAAATACTAACTCGAGTTTGAGTTATGAAACTTTCATAATGAAATGAGTTTAGGGTTAGAAACTTGCTCAATATAAATTTAAGTAAGGTTAGGGAACTTATCTTGTTCACGATGTACTACTAATTCAAATTAATTAAACTCCATTTGAAAGACCTAACATTAAGAACGTTGGTCTACCAATTAGTATAACATATAGTTGTGCACTTAAATATTAAGTTTACTATTTACCTAGCATTTAATCACCGATGATCATTAGATAGGACATTGCAAAAAAATTCATATCATACATACTTAGTTGTATTTGTTGAAGGTTGTTTGATTTGATGATGATGACTGTTGTGCAAAAATGATTGTGGTAAATGTGCTTATATGGTTGATTGTCTATATGTATTTGACTAAGTGCTTATGTGTTAATGTGCCTATATGCTTACTTGATTATGTGCGTATATGTTTTAAAGTGCTTATGTGGTTAATTGACTAAGCGATTATGTGTTAATCTAAATATGTGTCTATATGATCATGTGTGTATGATATATATTACCTGATTCAAATATTGTGATTTGCACACTTATATAGCACATATATGATCTTGTTAAAAACTATCTGCTGCTTATAATAAGAGTAAAAGTTATCTGGTTCAAATGTTGTAAAGTCCTTTTGAAAAGAATGATGTGTACAAATGACTTAGATAAAAGATCATAAATGTTAGGTTGATCTTTCCGTAGAAATTACTCTGCATTAAAGATAAATATTATAAGCAGAGTAATATAAGATTAAATCATTGTTGTATGGTAAAGTTTGTAAAGTCCTTTCAATGTAATGATGTAATGATGTACAAGGACTTAGTTAGAAAAGATCAAATCTGTTAAGTTAATCTTATGTTATATCTGCTCAGTCAATATAATCGTAGAATGGACTCTACGATTCCAAGCAAAGAAGACTCAACGATTCATTCTGTTCATAGAGTGGACTATACGACTCCATATCAGGATAACTCTACGATCATCATGGAGAGACAGTTGTGCAAGACTTCTACAGAATATACAAGCTGAATTGAAGAATTGATCACGTACAAAACGTAAAGTAGAACTCTACGATCGTCGAACAGACAGCTAAACAAGCCTTCAGAAAACATAGAATCAGAAAAGCAATGAACTCCACGATATGCACAATCTGGCAAGATCGTAGAGTGAATTCGAAGAACAAGCACATATGATAACTCTACGATTTGCACAGATAGAAGAAATTATAGAGTGACATAAGAAGATAAGACAATGCAAAAAATTGTTCTACACATGGTATAATCGTTGATCAGAAATAAAGAATGTGCTAACGAAGATAACAACTCAACGATTCCACTGAGAAGCACTGCAGTCAACAGCTCTACGATTTGAACAAAATGACAAGATTGTAGAACGACATCATAAAGCAAAGCCTGCAGACAACAACTCTACGATCTGAACAGAATAGCAAGATCGCAGAGTAAGAGAGAAGATCGCTCCAACTCAACCTCTTACCTGGCATACTTCAAGTGGAGTTGAATTAGTAGAGTCTGAATGGACAGACAATCACTCTACGAATTCACTATCAGAAGCAGTAAAGGAACAGAACTGCAATATGGTGCGAGAGAAGAGAGAATATTCCTCTTCCAGGTTAAAGAAAGATTAAGTGTTGTTAAGGAACAAATGCATGTCAGAGTCACAGAAGATTTTGTGACTAGACGACTATAAGTCAAGACCTACTACTCAGCAAGATGGTGAAAATAGTCAGACTATCAGGACATCTCTGACAACAATAGAGCAACTGGTTATTAAAGTCAAGGAAGACATTTAATGATGGATCAGAAGGTTAAATATATAATAATCCTTGATATACAACTCTGGAAGTGCAACGACTAAAAATGCAGAAAGTTGAACTACAGTGTGATGTAATGTCAGGAAAGGGAAAAAGCACTAACACAAGCAACAGAAAGTCAACATCAAAGATATCAAGGATCTGCACAAAGCCAAATGAACCCAACAGACCTTTTCAAACGGTAAAATATGTACAAATACATAAAAGCATAAATGCTCACAGAGAAAAGTGTTGCTGAAAAATAAAATGAGAGGATGGTGGACAACAACAAATCGTAGAGTGAAACAGAAAATGAATATGCTGAAGAACTCTACGATCCACCAGAACACTAACACTGAATTGAGAGAGACATAGAGAGAAATGACTCTATTACAAGATAAGCGTTCAAAGCTGCTAAGCAGGTGATAGAGAGAAGCCTAAACGCCAACTTGATACAAAAGGTGAGACTCACTACTAATAGGAACAAATAAGATAACAACAATAAATCACTGCCTGCTGCGGCGAACAGTCCTACGAATAGCCCTGCGTAAAGCCTGTTGGGCCAACTCCTCCACTGTACGGCAATGACTCCAACGTCTGTTGTTACCCGCCTCCCTAGGGTGCCTCATAACCCGACGCCTCAGTCGATCAAACAAAGTGCTAAGAGCATACTCTAAGGTGTCGATCCTAGCGGTTCTCTCCCTATCAAGCTCAACCCTGATGTTCTGGAGAACTGTCTGACTCACCATCTCCCTAGCATCTAATCTCTCCACCGTCTGCCTCAGTTGACTATTCTGGATCATAAGTTGCTGCACAGTAGGACCCAATGAAGGTGCAACGCTCTCCAACTGCCGAATTTTGGCCTGCAATTCAACTATCTTCTCCTTTAGCTCCATGTTCTCACCAGAGAACATGTAAGTTGTGTCCCTATACTGCTCCTCAGTCTACTGGTGAATCTAGTTCTGCTCCTCTAGGTGCTGAACCCTTTCCTCTAGCTCATCATTAGCCGTAGTTAGAGTATCGATGATGTCACTGGCGATAGTGCCCATGCCATCAGCATACTCAGCTGGCTCCTTATCCTCCTCATCCTCAGTATCAGCCTCCTCCTCGCTATACGGTCGCATCACTCCGCCCCAGACAGTCTCCTCTCGATCTCCCAACTCGAGATCTGACTCTGGCTCCTCAACCGGGGATACAGGTGCAACGGGTGCATACCCTACCAATTGCTGCGTATCTGCTAGTATATCAGTGAATACCACGTCCTCTTGAGCTCCGCTCGTCTCTCCTATAGCCATCCTACAACACATCACAAAAAAAACTAACATCAGTACAACAATAAAATATATTCATTAAAGAAATGAAATTATATTTCATTGGGTACGACTCAACTCGATGAATTCCTCAATTCATCAAAACCACATATGATAAATCTCCTCGATTTATCTCCTAACACTCAATACGAGTTTACTACCAAGACGCCCCTAAATTCGGGTTCTAAATACCCGGATCCGGTCATCACGATCCAATACAAACATTCACCTCTAAACAACATACAATAACTAAATGCGGAATGATAAACATATGTTGTTCATTCAAAAGGTGTTACTAGTCTCAAGATACGATAACCTTACACAAAAGTATACAAATACCCTTAATAAATTACTTAGAGTTTATATTACATACCAAGTAATTTAATTAACTACAAGGCTGCATCCTGAAGTCTATCACTTCATCTTTCCCTTACCCTTGTTCTTCCCCGAAGTCTCGGGTTGCACTGCAATAAGGTTTCATGATATATAGCAAAGGTGAGCAACTAGTTTGCTCAACAAGTTTAAATAACAACAAGAAACAATATATCATGAATGAAAGGGAATAGCTGAACAATTCAATAATATCAATAACATAAGCAGGAATAATGATTTGCTTTTAGATTCAAGATAGTCAAATAAACTATGAACTATAAATATCCACTGCAGACAATAGCAGGTTGACCTAATGGTTACTTAACCATGGTTTAGCTAACTAGATTAATATTTAAAATATTTAAATATTAAACTTAATGAAAAATATCCTCCCCAATATCATTTTTGTATTATTATTATTTTTGTTATAATTTTAAATTAATTAAAATTTACCCGAATGGCATTTCTGTAAATAAGTTGAAAACTGATCTGAGGGCAAAATAGTAATTTCGCCGAAAAACAAACGGAGGGGCAGTATGGTAATTTCACCGGAAGCTGCTACCGCGCATTGCGCGTGCATAACAAAACAGCGGCCCAAAACGGTACCGTTTTGAGGAACCGCTGCTGGCTTCCGCGTATAACGCGCAGAGTAAAAAAAAATTCTGAGCCAAACGACGTCGTTTGGCGCCGCGTCTGCAAGCCAACAAGTTTGCGCGCATTGCGCGGACATTTTTCTTTTTTTTTTCTTTAGCAGAATGTGAACAGTGTCCAGCAATACACACTTTAATAAAAATTATACCATCAAATAAGCTTTAAATCCTCAATAAAAATCCAAAAAAATTACCAATCACTTAATATTGATTTATAACATGAAAATTTAATTTTTCATGATTTAATATCATCTTTTTTTTATAAAAATTTTTACATCACATAAACTACCACAAATCATAACTTTTTGTGTATAACTCCATTTTGAGTAATCCGAACTTTGTTTTTCTCATGATTTAATGTTCTATAATATTAGAACATCAAACCTATGTTTTATAAAAATATTTTTGGTCCCAAATTCCAAGACTTGTTTACACACTACTAAACACATATTTTAGCATACAAAATATACCAAAATACAAACCAAACATATTAAACTCAAGCATGACATAAATATTACTACCATACATTATTAACTATATTAACATATTTATACTAACATGGTAATTTATTTAATTTTAAAGCAAAGCTATATTTAAAATAACCATTACCTTGATTTAATGACTATTTTTCTTTTTCTTCCAAAATAGGTAGTATAAGTAGATGACATGAACTAGCTTAGAACTCCTTCTCCTTCTCTTGTTCTCTCTCAAAATACTTTGCTCTCAAACTCTCTCTTTTGAAACTTGGAGAAAAATAATGAAGTGCAATATTTACCAATGCAAGTATACTTGTAAAATTAATAGATACACATAATATATCTAATAATCTAGACCATGCCCCTAGATGGAAGCTTACACAAGAAATGGTTAAATGACACATTAGGTGAAAAGAGGAATGGTCCATGTACCTTAAAAATTAATACAAGCAATCCATTTATTAAATAAATAAAAAATAAATCAAAATAAAACAAAAAAAATCATTTTGCTCTCTCTCTTTCCTAAGCATGCTCGGCTGATGGGTTAAATTGTTATCCCACAATGATTGTCACAAGCTAACTTTTTAAGAATTAATAAGTTACATAATTGTTTTCCAAGTGGGTCAAGTATTGGGCTTTATTTAAAATATCAATTGAGCTCCTATTAAATTGTTTGGGCCACTAGTTTGACAAATTTTATTATTCTTCACTTGGACAACTAATTGATCCATGTTGGGCTAATTTAATAATTTACACATTAATTATTCAATCCATGATTAAATAAATAATTAGATTGAATAAATAATTAAATACTCTAACTCATTAGTATTAAATTACTAAATGGATTAATAAATATTATTATTAATATTTCACATTATTTACATTAATTAATAATCATATTAATTAATTTATTATATTTAATTAACTCATTATATTCAATTTAATTAAATATTTAATTAATAGAAAACTTATCAATTATTTTGATATTAAAACTTTAGGGTTTGTTCACTAATTTAATAACATATTAGTGACCCCCTTTAATTAATTCTAGTAATTAGTCACATAATCATTTAATCACGTAATTAATTAATCACATAAAAAGATTTAAATAATCTCGTAAAACTAACTCGTTAGAAATTAAATTAATAATGACGTGGAAATTCTAGGACATTACATGAATTGCCAAAGCTTAGCAATACAATGGGTGATCACAAGAAGATATTGAGCATATAAATAAGCCAAGCATCATTGTCGAACTCAATATCATTTGAAGCATGATCACATCCTGCTACTGAGTGTTTAAAGACAATGGAACGTAACGTACAACTCAGTAGTAACTCCAACATCTATCAACAAATAAGGAGCCAAGTCTTCTGAACTTGAAGATGGCAGTTGTGTCCTTGTCTTAGTGACTAAATGAGCCAAGTCTGATGGACTTTAAGAGGGTATTTGTGTCCTTGTCTTAGTGACTAAACTAGTAAAACCTCCTGGGTTTGAAGGGTTCTTAGTGAACCAGAGATTCCAGGCCTACTGGGCTTGAAGGGTTCTGTATGAGTCATCCTTAGTAGATTTCCTACTCGTTGAAATAGAAGAGTGGAGTAGGAGTTATTCAGTCTTCGAATCACTTAAAGTCTCTCGTGTCATTTACATTCAGTCATTCACATTCTGTCATATATAGATATAACTGCTATGATTGGTTTTCTTGATAAATGGTTATCTTCAATACAGTCTAAACTCAACTAAGAAGTTTTAAAAAATTTTAAGGAAAGTTTTCAAACTAATATTCCGCTGTGCAAACTAATCTTGATTAAATGAACTATTTGGTAATATTATTTAATTTAAGTAATAAGTTTTTAAGAGATCTATTCACCCCCCCCTCTTCTAGATCACTTGTGTGCCTCTAGGAACTAACAGTATTTAGGTAAATAATTTAACCGTCAAATATTACTTCTATTTAAGTAATATTGAATTAAGTATGCTTTAAATATCTTTATATAATTATTTAATCTCTTAAAAAATTTATTATAATTGTTTCATTACCTCATTTATTCTTAAACATTATTTAAATAATAAATGATAAGCATCCTAAATTACTGTTGAACAATAATTAATTATTTAAAGTCTATTAAGTATTTTGTTAACTATCCTTCTCTTACTATTTAATCTTTAATTAAATAATAATTAATTAATAATTTATACTCATTATTTAATGTTAATTAAATAATAAGTTTACTAACCTTAATCTCTTTTAATTATTATATAATGTTAAATAAATAATAATTAATTAATCTTAATTAAATAATAAATAATTAGTTTATTTATCTTAACCCTTTTTAATTATTATTTAAGATCAATTAAATAGTAATTAATTATTTTTATTTAAACATTAAATAATAAATAATTAGATTATTAACTTTATTCTTCTTTAATTATTATTTAATATCAATTAAATAATAATTTATTAATTATTACAGTTATTTATTATTTAATATTAATTAAATAATAAATAATTATTTTATTAACTTTATTCAACATTTAAATATTAATTGATGAACTTAATTGCTTTATTTATTATTAATATTAATTAAATAATTAATTTAATTATTCATAATAATAAAAATTTAATTTCCTTTATTTATTATTTAATAACAATTAAATAATAAATAATTAATTACTTTTAATTCGCTTTATTTATTGTTTAATAACCACTAAACAATAAATAATTAATTAATTTTAATTATTATTTTATTTAAATAATAATTGATTACCTTAAATATTCTTAATTTATTTTATTAATAAATATTTAATTTATTTGGGTCACATAGTAATTATATTAATATTTAAAATATTATATGACCCATTTAATTAATTAGAACCGACCCAAAGTTGACCTAGACCAACATAGGAGCATCATGGGCGCTTACTTAGGGGCCTAGGCGCCCAAGGGGCTGGGACAGGCACCTAGGCAAGCGCCTTCTAGGGTCTTTGGCTAGTCTGCAGTTTGGTTTCTGTTTTGTTTTTTAATTTTTACCTCCTTTGTATAAACTTGAATAAAATGAAATCTACAAATTCAAATGATCTCAAATTGATCTTATTGGATTCGTATCTTCTTGAACTGCAATATTTCATTATTGAAACACATTTTTGGACATGTTTAGGTCACAAAAAACATACACAGAGCGGACTCTTGTGTGTTAGGGTTTGAAAATGAACTACTTTGGTTTCAAAAAGTATAACTAACTCATTTTAAAATCTTTTAACATGATTTCAATTAGGTTTTACTCTTAACTTATATATCTATCATATGATAAAGAAAAATCACACATACAACATGTAGGTTTCAAAATATAAAGCTTCGAATCGCACATTCGATTAGGGTTCCGTCGGTAAAAATTATTTTCATGCTTTTTGCTAAACTTTTCAACACAAATGCATATCAATACACATGTTAAACTCATTGAACCATAGATTTACTAATCTAGCATGGATATAAATATTTAGAGCTTTAAAAATAGTTGTCTACCATGGAAATCACATATGACACAAAGAGAAGTAAAAAAACTAGGGTTTTTAGGGTATGTTATACATTTTGCTCTTAATAGCTCTTTTCCTAGCTTTTTCAAAGTATGTAATGGTGAAAGATGACATACAAGATTACCCTCAAGTTTTCATGCGCTAACCTTCAAGCTTTCTTGGTGTTTTATCGTTTATAAAAGCTTAAGAACACTAAGTGTTCTTCTTTTTTCTCTCTAACTTGCTCTCTCTTTTGCTATCTAAGAAAGAACTCAAATGAACCAACTCTAGAAAATATGGCAGAAGCTCTTATTTATAGAAGATAACTAATCATGCTTATGCTTTATTAATCCACCAACATTAGTCGATTAAAGTTTATTAAAACAAGTAAACATGGTTCCTTATTTTAGGGAGATTTGATGGTGCTTAGGATGAGTTTGAGGGATGTTGTTTTTCAAGCAAATTTTGAGCCTTGCACCATCTTGATCCCCTCCCCAAAAGTGCCGGCTACTTCATCCATTTACCAACCATTTTACATTTATTTTTAATTACTAACTTGGTTAATTATACACACACACACACACACACACACACACACACACACACACACATATATATATATATATATATATATATATATATATATATATATATATATATATATATAAACCCACTAATTAAATCCATTTTGGGCTCAAATAAATAAATCATTGGATCTCTTATATGGCTTGCCATATTCACAAATGTTAGGCCAATTAAATTATCTCATGATCAGTTACAAGTCCAATAGAAAATAAAGTAAATTGGGCTTGTTTAATAAATAAATTGGACCAGTCCGTTATTAATCATATAACTAGTTGGACTATTAATTTTTATTAATAACATTTACACATAGACATTAATTAATAAATACATTAATTAATTCACATAATATAATTAGACTTGCTATAAATCAAGTTAATTGAATTGTTACAAAACTTACAAATCCTATCAACGATTTGATTTTAAATTACCTAGAACGGTCAATTAATTTAATTAATCTATTAAGTGGACATCCTTTAATTAATTACGACATAATTAAATAAACCAAGCTATCATACAATGATTTAATTTAATTGCACAAAAAATTTAATTCATCAATATTAAATTTCATTTATATAGGTTAAAATTATTGCATTTTTCCCTTTTATAAGAATTTTGTTCCCAGAATTTCAACATAAGGTTACTCAAAAAGATGCAGGTAATTCCTCATCATATTTTTTTCTAGTTCCCACGTAGCTTCCTCAACTGCGTGATTTTCCTAAAGAACATTGATCGAATATATAACCTTATTCCTCAGTGTCTACTCCTTCATATCTAGTGTCTGGACATGAATTTCCTTGTACGGTAGATCTTTTTTGGACTTGAATCGGTTCATAAGATATCACATGTTTGTAGTCAGGTTTATACGGCCGTAACACTAAAACATGAAACATGTTGTGAATGTGCTCAAGTTCAAGAGGTAAGGTCACCTCGTACGCCACTTCACCCATTTGCTTCAGAACTTCAAATGGTCCTACTAGCATTGGACTCAATTTTTTTTTCTTGCCAAACCTTATATTCCCTTTTCAGGGAGATACTTTCAAAATACAAAGTTGCCAACTTCAAAGCCTCGCTTCTGACGATGCAAATTGGCATACTTCTTCTGACGATTCTGAGCTGCTACTAGACGAGCTCTTATTATATTAATAACATCCACGGTCTGCTGTACCATTTCAGGTCCTAATAGTCTTCGTTCACCAGCTTCATCCTAACATAATGGTGTGCGACATTTTCTTCCATCACTTTATACGACAGCATGCTAATACTAGTGTGATAATTGTCATTGTACGCAAACTCCACCAAAGGTAGATGATCATCCCAACTTCCTTTCAAATCCATCATGATTACCTTAAGCATGTCTTTTAGTGTTTGAATCGTCTGTTCACTGTGGCCATCAGTTTCAAGATGGTATGCCGTACTAAACCTCAACTGCGTTCCCAATCTTTCCTGTAAGCTTCTCTAGAATTTTGACGTGAAGCACGGATCTCTGTCAGACACAATAGATATCGACACTCTATGTCGTGACACAATCTCCTTTATCTATAACTTTGCCAACTGCACCTGATTGTACCTTATCTTAATCGGTAGAAAATGTACAGATTTGGTCAAATGATCCACCATCACCTAGATTGCGTCGTAACCCTTCTGCGTTAGTGGGACACAAAATCCATCGTGATGTGCTACCACTTCCACTCCAAAATCTCCAACGGTTGTAGCAACCCACCCGGTTTCTGATGCTCTGTTTTAACCCTCTGACATGTCAAATATCGCCTCCACACATTCCGCGACCTCCTTTTTCATATTGGCCCACCAAAAATGCTGACGCAAATCTTGATACATCTTAATACTTTTGGGGTGTACCGAGTACCTTGTACTGTGAGTTTCTTGTAGAATCTCCTCTTTCAATTCCAGAACCATTGGTACACCCAGATCATTCCTTTAAATTCCAGAACCATTGGTACCCAGATCAACTTTATACTTCAGTTCCTCTCGTTCTAAGATTCACGCCCTTATGTCAACACATTCTTCATCCTTTTCTTAAGCCTCCTTTATCTTGTCTAATAAAGTCGGACTTACCTCGACTGCGAACAAATTTTCATCTGCCTTTTTTGGATACTTGACATTGAACTTCAGTCTTTCCATATCCTTGATTAATTCTTCTTGGGTCTTCAACATCAATAACTTTTCTCTGCCCTTTCTGCTCAGAGCATCTGCCACTATATTCACCTTACTGGGATGGTATAGAATTTCACTATCATAGTCTTTGATTAATTCCAACCATCGTCTTTGTCGCATCTTCAGCTTCTTCTGAGTGAAGATATACTTCAGACTTTTATGATTTGTGTATATCTCAAACTTTTCCCCATACAGGTAGTCCCTCTAGATTTTCAATGCGAACACTATCGCTGCTAACTCTAGGTCATGAGATGGATACCCTTTCTCATAATCCTTTAACTATCATGAAATGTATGCAATGACCCTGTCGTGTTGAATCAGAACATAGTCAAGCCCCTTGTGTGACACATCATTGAAAACCATAAATCCTCCCGTCTCATCTGGTAGGGACAATACAGGTGCTTCACGAAGTTTCTTTTTCAGCTCCAATAAACTTACTTCACACTTCTCCGTCCATACGAACTTAACCTTCTTCTTCGTTAAATTTGTCAAAGGCATCGCTAATTCCGAGAAATCCTATATAAACCTTCTGTAATAACTTGCCAACCCCAAGAAACTCTTGACTTTTATCGGCATCTCCTACTATTCCCAATTTATAACTACCTCCATTTTTGTTGGATCTACCGAAATGTCATCTTTATCAATTACATGACCTAAAAACTGCACCATTTGTAGCCAAAATTCACACTTGGAAAACTTCATGTACAACTTCTCTTTTCTCAGCGTCTCCAATACTACCCTCAAATGTTCGGCACGCTCTTCCTCCATCTTCGAGTAAATCAAAATATCATCTATGAATATAATAGCGAACTTGTCCAAGTGCTGCTTGAACACTCTGTTCATCATATCTATAAATGCTGATGGCGCGTTTGTCAGCCCGAACGACATTACTAGAAACTCAAAGTGACCGTATCGAGTCCTGAATGTTGTCTTCGGTATGTCCTCTTTTCTCACCTTCAGCTGATGATACCCCGTTCTCAAGTCAATCTTCGAAAAGTATTTCACTCCCTTTAGCTGATCAAACAGATCGTCTATCCTGGGCAACGGGTACTTGTTCTTAATCGTAACCTCGTTCAACTTCTGATAATCGAAACAAAGTCTTAATGACCCATCTTTCTTCTTTACAAATAATATTGGTGCCCCCTATGGACACATGTTTGGTCAAATATATCACTTCTCCAATAATTCTTGCAATTGTATCATTAATTCCTTCATTTCTACCGGCGCCATCCTGTACGGTACTTTCGATATTGATGTTGTCCCGGTACTAAGTCAATTATAAATTCCACCTCTCTATCCGGCAGTAAACCCGGTAACTCTTCTGGAAAAACATTTGAGAATACCACAAGTATTTGTCCTACTTCATCCCCTACTCTTTGAGTATCAACCACGTAAGCCAGATAACCTATGCAACCCTTCTTTAACAGTCTCCTTGCTTGCATCATCGTCAAACAACAAGATTGTCTCAGCAATTTAATCTCATAAAATACCACCTTCGACTTATTTGGAGTCTTCAAGTTTATACTCTTCTTCTGGCAGTCAATCACAGCTCCGTGATTAGACAACCAATCAATTCCAAGGATTACGTCAAACTTTCCTAATGGAATCAGGATCAAATTTACACACAGTTTTTATTATCTTATTTCAACACAGCAATTTCTATGAACGTACTCTAGGGGATAACTTCTTTGTTAGCTACTTCCACATTCAAAGGATTTTCAAGTTTTTTATGGGGTAATTTAAACCTCTTAGCAAATTCTTCTGAAATAAAAGAACAGGTAGCACCTGAATCAAATGTTGACTTGGTCACACTCCGTTCTTTGGTTTTGATGATGACTTTATCTTTGTACTAAAACATTGTTATTGTATGATAAGATATATGCAGCAGGTTAAAATGTGTAATGTAGCTAACTGGAGAGTAAACTAGATTACTACATATGAATATAACATCCTGACTAGCAAAGATGGATCAAGAAATCAAAATTCTTTTATACAACAGGCTTATTCAGCATCCTGGATACCAGAACATTAATGTGTATTAATACAGCAAGCTGGAGAACCAAACTGAATCAAGAAAGGCAAAACAATTTCATGCAACAAGCTAAATTGCAAGCCGGATTTATTCTGCAGCATTTTGAGAAGCTGCTGGACATAATATCTTGAAAATCTATATTGGGATTCTAAGATTTCACGTAAGATCTTAGCATTGATTTATATTTCAATCAAAACTCATAAGATTGCATGACATATTAAATGTGGAAGGTTAAAATCAAATTTTTCACAAAGTAATTAAAAATAATAATCATGTTTTATGAAAAATTGATTTTTTGATATCTTAATATTTAAAAAGGGATTTAATTAAATCTAACAAATTTTGAAAAGGAGTATAAATCAATTATGTCATATTTGTATTATGTGATTGAACTTTCCTTGTTGGAGAAAATTACTTAACCAAGATTTAAAGGAATAATTGATTGATGAGAGTGATTAAAGCTTTCCATAAAAAATCTGTTGACTAATTAATTAATTAGTAATCAAGATTTTCGTGTTTAACTGATTGATTAATAAATCTTAATTGATTGATTGTTAATTGGATTGATTAAAATTAAATCAAGATGACCTTATTAGATTAATTGATAATTGATTTAGGCTTTCTTTAAATAAATATATCACATGTCATTAATCTAGTCGGATATAATGGAATTAAATCAATTAATCTTTCTAACATAGATTCATCGATTAATTAGTTGATTAGATTGATTGATGTTTACCATAATTGAAGGAATCGAATATGTATATATTTCTTATAAATCAATTATGGAGAATAATTAAGGAAACTAGTGCGTGAAGCTAAAATCTGAGAATTATATCGTGTGTTTAACAGTAACATGCCTTGGAATATTATAACGGCTATATGAGTTTTCATGTATAAATTACTCTTATCATTAGCCTAGTAAAAGATGAACTGAGAAGAACAAAATACAAAGCTTATTACAATCTGTTTCACTCATTCCGTCAAGCTCAAAACATTTTGTGAAGTAATTTAATTGCTAAAGGTCACTTATAACGTGCAATCTATTTTTCCAGCTTTATTTTCTCTGAGAGATAAATCGGTGATATCTTATCCTTATTAACTTGATCATTGTAGATAGTATTGAGCTTTGCATTGTTATATATCTCTTGCTTTGATCAAAGTTCTTGGTGTAACTCTTTATATCATTGTTAAATTGATTGTTGTCTAACCCGGTTTGGGTTATGAGGCTTTACATTCCAGTTCCAAGTGAGCTTAGGAGCTTGGTGAGAAAAGGTACTCAAGGAGTGCATAGGTTTGCACAAGGTGAACGTATGTGCTTGGGAGGAATAGTCCTCAAAGGTTGGGAACTTGAATTGTAAAGGGGATTGTTTGTAAACCAAGTTGAATAATAAAGGAGTCTCCAATACTAGTTGGTATTGGACATGGATTGGGCCACTAGAATAGAGGAAAAGGGTCGAACCATGTAAAAATTCTTAGTGTTCATGTGATTGCTTGATCTATTTAACTTGTTACATGTTTTAAGTTTCTCGATAAATAAAAATTTCAAAACAACTTCTTATAAGGCCTACTGTATTGATTATATAACAAGTTGAACTTTTAATACAGTAGACTATTTTCATATCTAACAAGTTAAAATCTTTATACAGTAAACTGCTTTCATTTTCAACAGACTAAATTCACTATACAGTTAACTGTTTACATATTCAGCATACTAAAAATTTATTTCAATAACCTGTTTTCATATCCAGCAGACTAATTCTTTGATTTAGTAAACTATTTTCATAATACAGCAGATTGCTTAATAAACTGTTTTACCGTTTTGAAAAATTGGACACCGTTTATTCATACACTTATTCAACCCCCCCCCCCCCTTCTAAGTGTGCCTACGCATATTTCAATTGGTATCAGAGCTTGGCTCTACTTATCTTAGTCTTAAAAGTGACTTGTAGGGAAAGATTCTGCAATGGCACAAGTAGGGAACTACTTTCAAGAAGGGCAATCAACAACTAAACCTCATTTTTACTCAGAGCTAAAAATTATAACTTTTGAAAATTTCACATGAGGATCTATCTTAAAAAAGATCATTGGCAATGGTGGGTCGTGGAGAATGGTCCAGTGATTCAAAGGAAGAATGATGGTACACCAGAGACATTAATGGAAATGGACTCAACCAAAGTGTAGATGACATCATACGACTCAAAGGCAACGAACACATTACTGAGTGGCATGGTGCAATCCGAAATTGATAAAGTGTCATCATGTAGTACAACTAAAGAGATTTGGGATATAACATTACCGAAATCTCAATATCCCTTATTCATTTCCAATTACATCTGGATAACATAATTATTAATCTTAAAACCATATTATATATTCATAAAGCATCATAACGGCGATTTTGTGCGTTAATACATAACCTTTAACCTTTAAAATCATTCATTTGACCATAATACCGTCAATAAATTTTGTTTATTTAGCTTACAATCATTAACTGCCTCAGAATCACAACCTTCACATTCTATTCATTAGAACTTAGGTCAAACATTTATAAATCATGACCTAGTCTATTACAATTATTAGAATCATATATATTATGATTTGCATAACACAACTCGTGAATAAATTTTCATCAGTTAACTATACATACATGGCCCTGTTTACTTATACCTGTTCAATTCTTGTTCCTGTTTACATACATCTGTACCATACGTGTGAGTTTCATTATATAGCAAACTCGACTTACAACAATACAATCATCTTGCCTTATTACATCCTCTACTTTGAACAATACGTACATTCAATTTATTTCTATGGATTTACAAACCACTCATTCATTTCTATCACCTTCAATGTTTAACATTTATCTGTTTTACAGGAACATTACACAGATACACTTAACAAATTTCCTTCATGCTTATCTATGCATCTACATTCTTTACCTTTAGCTTAACTGGAACCTCCGGTCTTCTCGTACTTTACCTGAAAATGTTAGTTCATAGCAAGAGTGAGCACAAAAGCTCAGCAAGTCAATCAGATAACACATTTTATGCTTATAATTTATATTTATGCGTCATGCATTCCTAACTTTACCATGCTATGCTTAAATGTCACATATTTCATTTAGCAGTTAAATCACATAGTTGCATGTAAGACACATTCCACATCGTTTACTATTATATAGTTCACATAGAACAATCATTACATTTAAGTCTAAAAAACTTGCCTGATCTGTATTTATATACTTAACATTTCCGCTTCTTTAATTGCATGTCATAACCGTCTTGTCGGTTTGCTATTCTAAGCTTTATCTGTAAATATACAACCTATATATCATTATAGGATCATAAAACTTTACATAATTCTTTTTACATAAAACATAAATATTAGACCATTAGTCTCTATTCATTTCACTTTTGATGTATTATACCTTACATAGGTTAATAATACATCATAATTTGTTCCCGGCCTTTTACATAACCCCTAACATGGTTTGGATTAGCTTTAGGCATGTTATATTATGTCATTCATTATACCATAACACCCTTTACATTGCCCATTTTTATCACTTATAGG
Source organism: Hedera helix (assembly GCA_947179155.2). NCBI lineage: Eukaryota > Viridiplantae > Streptophyta > Magnoliopsida > Apiales > Araliaceae > Hedera > Hedera helix. The sequence goes on along the minus strand of OX359274.1, from coordinate 30,711,968 downwards.
GTTTATATAACTTATTTCTATCATCCTACATCAAAATATAGCTTTTTTGAAGCTTAAAATTTTTTCAAATGCACAGCAATCTCGCCTCGGCACAATGTTTAGTACAAAACATTGCGCCTAGACGCAATGTTCAGAAACAAGATTTTTTATTTTTGCACTACCTTTGCTAATTTTTAACTCCTTCATCTTACATCCAATTAAGTTCAAATTTGAACCACATCTAGACCTCATTACCTAGTATTTTAAAAAAATACTACTTGGCTCATTTGGCTTCTTAAAATTATTGAAGCAATAGCCCGTAGAAGGGCATTTCAAAACATTTCAACACTCGGAAAATTTTTCAACTTTAAAACTCAAATTTACCAACTTTGTGATTTTTGGCCATTTGCTTCCAAACTTCATTCCAACACTTGACATAGTTCATATATGTCATATAAGACATGTTTAGGTCTTTAAAACAATAAAACTTCGGACGAGACGAGATTTGTCCGTAAAAATCCATTTAGGGTCGAAATGATCGATTTCGATCATTCGAATCGTTTTTTAATTCAAATGTCAATCCGTTGATTATCAAATCAACCTAAACACGTGTACTAACATAAAACTAAGTCATTTGACCTCATTTCACTATTAATTCCTCAAAATTGCCAAAAATCATATTTAAGTTGGATTTTCATTAACTTTTACAAACTTTTCATTTCCAACACCATGCTATTCTTGGCCCCTTTTTGCAAAACTTGGTTCCAACACATCATTTAACACTTATAACACATATTTGACTTACATGGGCCTTTAAGACATTTAAAACTTTTCAATTAAATTTATTTTTTCAAAGATTTCAATTTAGGTGCCGGCGAACGTTTTTAAACGTTTAAAATTCACATTTATCGTCATAGACACCAAACGACTTTCAAATCATTTCTAACAGGTGTATTTACATAAAACTTAGCTATTTGGCCTCATTTGACCTCCGATTACACAAAATGGCCAAAAATCTCATATTGGTGGCACTTTGTCAACTTCATTTAATTTCATCCTTAAACTCAATTTTGATATCTTGAACTTCATACACCACATAGGCTACCACATTCACATTTCACAACTTTGTTAGTCCGTATAACTTCAACATGCACCTTTTAAGCACTTTATAGATTATGATTTGATTTATAGACAAATCATAGCCTAATATGACAATTTTCTTAAACAAGTCATACCTTTAAACCACTTATAACTCTTTGATGCTATCTAGCAGGATAATATGCATCTATCAAACATGTTCAACCTTATATACTAAGGTTTTACTATGATCTTTTGACTCTAGCCATATATCCCTCTATAACTCATGTCTTTAACCACCAATACATGTTTAGACATACATAAATCAAAGTTTTAAGCTTGAAAAACTTTTATACCTTTATGGATGCTCAATCTTCTTACATAGAAATCTTCCACATGAAGAGGCCATCTACTTTTCTTCTTGCTCCGTGATCATTAATCCACCCTAGTTTGCAAATCTTCAAGCTCTTCAACTTAGCTTTCATGGCTTTCTTATCTCTCTCTCTGCTAGGGCTAGATTTTCAGCAATTTGAAATTAATGGGGAGCACTTGCTTGCTTTGGTTTAATTATATGAGCCTTAACTAGGCTAGTTAAGGTAACATAACCATGGTTAACTCATCCAAGGGCATTTTTGTCATTTTACACATTAAGTCAAGGGCATTTTTGATATTTCATCACTTGGGACACATAGGTCATTACTTAATTTTTCAAGGATATTTTGGTCATTTTACCATTTAGGACACAATGGTCATTAACTAAATTGTTGAGGGCATTTTGGTCAAAAGCCAAAATTGCTAGATTTTTGAATTTCATGCTAATTTTCCATTTTAAGGAACTTTTATATTTTTCTCCCATTAATTCATTTCATGCTTGTTTAACTTGGTTTTCTTTCAGTCGACCGACTAAGTCATTCGTTTTCCACTGCACTACATTCACGTAGTCTCTTTCTGTAACTTAATTAGCCATTTAATCACAATCCGACTAATTAACTTTTATTAACCACAAAATACATTTTTCATATTCCTACGAACCCTTTCTGCTCCCCATTTAATCAATTTCAATTCCCGATATCTCAAAATGTCAGATTGCTCACTTTTTTCATAAATTGCTTTCTCGAAAAGCGAATCATGTTCGGATTACCAAAATCCATTCATTTAACCATTTACGCTCATATCACTTTTATTACGACGTTTACGCCCTTTCGCTTATTTACCTCACGCACATATATCAATTCTCAACATACATGAAATCTATGTCTCTTATACTCACATTTGAGAGTATTATCTTGTTGTCTTTACACATCGTATTACGATTATCTTATTTTAATCATTCAATATCAATTCCTTAATAATTTCAAACGTTCCACGATCATTAATCGTATCATTCCTTTAATTCTTAATAGACCGATTAGATCATACAGTTCTTTCTTCACTGCACATACATACCTACATTACCTTGTCATTCTTACTTTCTCGCCTCTCCAGGCCTAATCATTAAATTTGCCATTAATTTCCATGATTAAAGCATCAATTTAAATACGTTTTCCTTATTTCCATCATTTCCTTCATTTTTAACTTTAATTCCTTCTTTCTTTATCAGATCGAATACATCAATCTTCGTACATCCAATCTATCATATGCTGACACAATTAGTGTCCTATAGAATTTATTTTCTGTCATTTACCTTTAATTCTTTATATTTCCATTTAATCATCGAAATTCATATTCATAATATTTGCATCATCTGCTACGTTGCTAATATACTCTAAATAGATAATTGATCCATAAACATTTTATAGACCCTTATTTACCCTAAGAATCCTTTTGTACCATTTCAACCACACATGTCATTTCTAGCACATTGATTAAATAATACATAATTTTAATCACATATTAATACATCATATCCTTCTAAATCAGGTTTTAATCCTCTAACCTTTACTTAATTAGCCATGATCCTCATTTAGAAATCCTGTAAAAATTTGGGATGTCACATGGGATACCTTAAAGGTGAGCCATGAAGGGACATCAAAAGTAAGGGAATTAAAACTAAGTATGCTCATGCATGACTACGAGATGTTCAAGTTTGAAAAAGATGAAACCATCACGATGGCACAAGCAAGATTCCTAGTACTCATGAATTCCTTGAAACTACTTGATAAATCAATTCCTCAAAGTGAGATCAATCATAAGTTACTTCGCACTATGCCCAAGAGGTTTGCATCTAAAGTAACTACTCTTCAAGATTCTTCTAATATTTATGTTATGGATATTCTAGCATTATTTGGTGAATTAGAAGAATATGAACATCAATTAAGGAGATATGATGAGGAGGAGGAAACTCCTAGAAAGAAAATATTAGCTCTTAATGCAAGAAATGAAGAAGAGCTAGATGATAACACGGATGAGGAAATTGAAATGATCTCAATGAAGCTCAAATGGTTGCTAAAAAGAAAGAATAAAAGAAAGAATCTTATAGCCTCAAACAAGTTCAAAGGAGAGCAAAATAAAGATACTTGTTTCGAATGCGGGAGGTCGGGTCACTTCAAACAGGACTGCTTCAAATTAAAAGGCAAGTCAAGTTACAAGGATAAGAAAAAGAGCAAAGCACTTGTTACATAGAATGATGATGAGCCCGACATGGAAATGGATGAAAACAATGAAGTAGCTCAAGTGTGCTTCATGGGAATTGACAACGAATCAATTGATGAATCAATTGAGGTAACTACTTTTGATTATAATTTTTTAAAGCAAGAAAATAAAAAATTAAGAGAAAATAATATGAACTTGAAGGATTTGATAAATACATTAATGAATGAAGTTGATACTTTGATTGAAGAAAAAAAGAAATGGAAACACCATCACAAGATGAGGGAATTTTAAATGCTAAAATTAATTATTTAGATAATTATAATAAAATACTTTATAATTAAGTTAATCACTTGAATAGATAGAATGAAAAATTCATAAATGAAATAAGAATGAGAGATGTGTGCATTGATGCCTTTAATGATATTACATGCATGAAAGAAAATGATGGTAATACTAAAAAATTACAAAAAGAAATTAAATAATTAAAATCATCATTGGCTAAATTTGTAAGAAAATTTAACTATCATGTTGGGAAAACAAAGACCGAGTTTTGAAAAACAAAGAATTGATTATAATTTAACACATAAAAAGAATGATGTAAAATGTTGAAATCTAAGTCACATTTTAAATTGAATTATTATTTTTCTTTTACTACTTGCAAAAATTGTGGCATTAAAGGGTACTTGTACTTTAATTATAAAAAGAAAATTAAGAAGGTTTGGTTTAAGAAAAGTGATTTGCATGTGACTAACGCAAGTGGACCCAAAAAGATATGGGTACTAAAAAGATAAAATCTAAATCTTTTTTGCAGATTTATTCTCAAAAATGAAGGAAATCTAGAAGCTGAAGTTAATCCAGCAAGTAAAAATAATCAAAACAGTTTAATGGATACTAATTTAGCAGAACAGACAGATCAACACAGCTTACTGGATATAGTAAAGCAGCGAAAGTAACAGATCAGATTAGCAAATCAGTATACTGAATTGGAGAATCAAGAAGTTGAATCAGATGAAATAAATGAAGAACCCCCAAACTCAAATCCTATTTAACATGAGGAGCATGATCTTTGGTGATATAAACAAAGGGAAAGACTTCTTTAACCTACTTGCATGCATACTGTTATGATACAAGGTTATATTAAAATTGAAATATGTTGGTTAAATGCTTAATTGATCGATTTAATCTGCTAATCATATACATGATTTAACGCTCTAAATTGATACATGTTTTTGACACATTTTGGCACTATGATTATTTGGTACTAAACTTGACTACATACTGTTATGAACTTTGATTATGTTCTGTTAATACAGATTGATGGTTTGGAGCCCTATTAAACACCTTGATAGATATTGCATGGTCTTAAGGGAAGCATTATTCATTTTTAATTATATATATATTTTAATCATATGCATGAACAAAGGGGAAAACAAAATTAGACTTGATCTAGACTTACTTGAATTGTCATGATACTATGCATATTTGTATACAGATGGTACTTGGATATTTTGAAACAAGTTTGTTAATTGATTTTCTCTCTTCGGTCTTTTTGATTGATGACAAAGGGGGAGAGATACTTGGATTATTATGAGGTGTTATATTGCTGCACATTTATATATCATATGATTGTTATCTCTGCATATTATATGTGGCATGCTTTTAGGGGGAACATTTGTTATTGTGTCGTTATCATAAAAAAGGGGGAGATTGTTGACTTGGTCATACTCCGTTCTTTAATTTTGATGATGACTTTATCTTTGTACTAAAACCTTGTTATTTTATAATAAGATATATGCATCAGGTTAAAATGTGCAATGCAGCTAACTGGAGAGTAAACTAGATTACTACACATAAATATAACATTCTGACTAGCAAAGCTGGATCAAGAAATCAAAATTCTTTTATACAGCAGGCTTATTCAGCATCCTGGATACCAGAACATTAAGGTGTATTAATACAGCAAGCTGGAGAACCAAACTGAATCAAGAAAGACAAAGCAATGTCATGCAACAAACTAAATTGCAAGTTGGATTTATTCTGCAGAATTTTGGGAAGCTGCTGGACATAATATCTTGAAGATCTATATTGGGCTTCTAGGATGTCATGTAAGATCTTAGCATTGATTTATATTTCAATTAAAACTCATAAGATTGAATGACATATTAAATATGGAAGGTTAAAATCAAGTTTTTCACAAAGTAATTAAAAACAATAATCATGTTTTATGAAAAATTAATTTTTTGATATCTTAATATTTAAAAAGGGATTTAATTAAATCTAACAGATTTTGAAAAAGAATATAAATCAATTATGTCATCTTGGTATTATGTGATTGAACTTTGCATGTTGGAGAAAATTAGTTAATCAAGATTTAAAGAAACAATTGATTGATGAGAGTGATTAAAACTTTTCATAAATAAATCTGTTGACTAATTAATTAATTAGTAGTCAAGATTTCCATATTTAACTGATTGATTATTAAATCTTAATTGATTGATTGTTAATTGGATTGATTGAAATTAAATCAAGATTACCTTATTAGATTCATTGATAATTGATTTGGGCTTTCCTTGAATAAATATATCACATGTTGTTTGGAATATGCACGTGAATGTTATTCCTCTTTAATATGATTTGATGATGTGATTAATAGATAAATGAATCAATATGCAAATATGTCTGCATTGATGAAAGTTGTAAAGTCCTTTATAGATAATAGACATTATGTTCAAAGGACTTAGATTGATAAGGTCAAATTTGTTAAGATGATCTGATATGATTTAATAGCGTTGTACAGTCCTTCAAAAGATCACAATGTACAAAGACTATGAATAGAAAGATCAAACTTTTTAGGTTGATCTTAAGTTGTATTAGATAGGCCTGATTGATCGAGAAGAACAGCAGTCTGGCAAGAAAGTCAAAGCAAGAATCGTAGACTACACTCACGATCGTAAAGTCTACAAGTCATCAGCATAGCCAGTCATACGCTCACATTTCCAAAGCAGTATCATAGAGCTGTCTACCTAAAGATTATCAGTATGAAGTCCCTGAATGACCGGCAAGCAAACAGAAGATCCAAGCACCAACTCCATCGGCAAAGACTGATTGAGAAGAGAAGAGTCATTCAGAAAGAAGAAAAGGAAGATCATAGAGTCTGTCAGGAAAACGCATAATAAGGCTCGGCAGATTGAAAAGTCCTCTCGGCAGAACGTAGAGTTGTCTCAGCATCGTAGAGCTAACTCTAGGGATCGTAGAGTCAATACAGTCAGTCACTCTACGATTCTCATTATCCAGTTTATGAACCAAGCAGATTCAAGGAGCAACCTCTACATGAGCATTCAGAGTCATGTACACAAACCTTATAAAGATTGTCCAGAAGGCTGTCCTTGAGCTGTCAAACAAACTGAACGAAGATCTCTGAGTACATCTAAAGCATCTAGTCTTAACAGATATTGTAGAGTGGTTCAAACCATAAACTCTACGATTGCTCTACGACTTACATCTTAGGCAAGATCGTAAAGTAGCAAAGATAAGTCGTAGAGTGAAAAAACAAACGCAGAAGTACAACGTTCAAGCAATCGTTGAGTTGAGCTGAAGATATTCAAACGCTACCTGCCATAAACACCCTTTGAATATTCAGCAAATAATGAAACTGAAGTTCGTAGAGCAGTCCTCAACAATAAAATATCTGACAACTGAAGCTCGTAAAACAGTCATCAATGATAGAAGATCTGGCACCTGAAGATTCATAGAGCAGTCCTCTATGACATATAGGCCAAGCAGAGCTAGCAACCTGAAGTTCTTAGAGCAGTCCCTTATGATAAAGAAAGCACCTGCTAAAACTTAAACCAGATCATAAGTTAATGCTTTTTGTACATAAAGCTCAATGAAGATCACGGAGCATGAGAAGCATATCATCAGAACAACAAGGCTTAGATAAGATCGTACACTTAGCACTATCAACCACTCTATGATCTACAAAGAAGTCTTCGTCAAGCAAGATCATAGAGCTACATAGTAGAGTCAGCAGATGACTCAACAATCAGAAGTAAAATGCTACAACTGAACTGATCGTAGAGTGCTTAAGTACTAACAAAGATTGAAGATGTTAAAACACTTAAGCTAGTAGTCTCAAGATGAGTGGTTGATTACTTCAGAAACATCTACATCAACACATCTAAAGCATCTACTATAGTAGGAGACAGAAATGTCAGAATACTGACTTATGCGTGCTAAGTGTCAGAGCAAAGATTTCAAGAATCACGCATCAGGCTCAAGGAAACAGAAGGTTGTGTCTTAACAGTAGTTTTCTCTGAAAGATCTGCCATCTCTTTAAAGGTTGGGAAGAACCCAAGACTGACATATCTCTCTCTAGAGGTAAAGAATACAAGTCAACAAGTCAGAGTCAGCAAAGCACTAATACTCTGACTAAATGAATAAAGTATTCATAAAGAAGCCTGCAACTAAACAGGCTTCAACGGGAGGATTTGCAACAGGGAGATCTACAACGGAAAGATTATTCAAAGTCTACAAAAGAGCTAATCTGAAAAGAAGAAAGAAAAAGTGAGAGCAAGAACAATATACACGACCTAATCTGTTGAAAAGCTTCACTAAAACTAAAAATGCCGAAAGGCTGGCATATGAGCTAAGAGTCGAATGACCAAAGAAGCCTACACCTTGAGCAAAAGAAGAACAGAATGAGATTGTCTATTCAGGAAGGCTAAGTGTTCTAAGGGACTGTTGAGCACAAAGCTTATCTGAAGAACTCAGCAGGACATCAAAAGTGATCAAGGGTAACTGCAGATTACCAGAAGAAGGAAAAGAGCATCAATGACAAACATAAGTGGAATCCAGAAACTGATCACAAGCAGCTGCTAAGTACCAGAAGATAAAGAAGATCAAAGTTCATCTTAGCAGCACAACCCAACAAGCATTCAACACACCAAAGAGGATCAAAGGATCCTTGTCTTAATTGACAAAACAACTCATGTCTGCGGGACTTGAGGAGGGTCAAAGGATCCTTGCCTAAGTGGCTAAAAATAACTTAAGTCTACTGGACTTGTGGAGGGCAGAGTGTCCTTGTCTTAGTAACTAAATTAGTGGATTTCCTACTCGTCGAAGTAGAAGAGTGGAGTAGGAGTTGTTCAGTCTCCGAACCACTTAAACCTCTTGTGTCATCTACTTTATGTCTTTACATTATGCATTCTAACTATTTTATCTGCTATTACCCATACCGTAGATTAAAACAATTGTTTGAAATCATGCATACATCTTTGAAGGGGTTCTTAAAGTATATTCCGCTGTGCATGAATTGATTCTATTAATCATAACTAATATACTTTCGAATTATAAAGAAAAAGTTTTTTAAAAGGATCTATTCAACCCCCCCTTCTAGATCATTTTTGTGTCCACGGGAACTAACACATGTCATTAATCTAGTCAGATATAATAGAATTAAATCAATTAATCTTTCCATGATAGATTAACCGACTAATTAGTTGATTAGATTGATTGATGTTTACTATAATTGAAAGAATCGAATATGTATATATTTCTTGTAAATCAATTATGGAGAATAACTAAGGAAACTAGTGTGTGAAGCCAAAATCTGAGAATTATATCGGGTATCTAACGGTAACATGCCTTGGAATATTGTAACGGCTATATGGGTTTTCATGTATAAATTACTCTTGTCATTAGCCTAGTAAAAGATGAACTGAGAAGAACAAAATACAAAGCTTATTACAATCTGTTTCACTCATTATGTCAAGTTTTAAACTTTTGTGAAGCAATTTAATTGTTGAAGGTCACATATAACGTGCAATCTATTTTTCCAGCTTTATTTTCTCTGAGATATAAATCGGTGATATCTTATCCTTATTAACTTAATCATTGCATATAATATTGAGCTTTGCATTGTTATATCTTTCTTGATTTGATCAAAGTTCTTGGTGTAACTCTTTATATCATTTTTAAATTAATTATTGTCTAACCCGGTTTAGGTTAGAAGGCTTTACATTCTAGTTCCAATTGAGCTTAGGAACTTGGTGAGTAAAGGTACTCAAGAAGTGCATAAATTTGCACAAGGTGAGTGTATGTGCTTAGGAGGATTAGTCCTCAAAAGTTGAGAACTTGAATTATAAAGGGGGTTGTTTGTAAACTAAGTTGAATAATAAATGAGTCTCTAATACTAGTTGGTATTGGACATGGATTGGGCCACTAGAATAGAGGAAAAGGGTCGAACCACGTAAAAATTCTTAGTGTTCATGTGATTGTTTGATTTATTTAACTTGTTACATGTTTTAAGTTTCTCGATAAATAAAAATTTCAAAACAACCTCTTATAAGGCCTACTGTATTGATTATATAACAAGTTGAACTTTTAATACAGTAGACTGTTTTCATATCTAACAAGTTAAAATCTTTATACAGTAAACTACTTTCATTTCCAGCAGACTAAATTCGCTATACAGTTAACTGTTTACATATTCAGCAGACTAAACCTTTATTTCAGTAACCTGTTTTCATATACAGCAGACTAATTCTCTAATTTAATAAACTGTTTTCATAATACAGCAGACTACTTAATAAACTGTTTTATCATTTTGAAAAATTGGACACCGTTTATCCACACACTTATTCAACCCCCCTTCTACGTGTGTGCCTATACATATTTCATCAATAATATATATGCATTAATATTATTGATCGGAATAATACATGTCATCACTTTCTTCGATTCCATGGCATCGTGGACGGTTATATTGAAAGTGTATACCACCGGCCTGTTTTGTTGGTTTGTTGTTGTTCCCTTGATTTGCACTCTCGGAATCGCTATTTCTTTTCGAGGCAGTCTTTCTTTTGATGAGCAGGTGCGCCACAATAGAAACAATCTCTCTTTTTTACCTTCAGGCATTATGGAGCAAAGTGCCCCGACTGTCCATAGTTAAAACATACTCTCTTACCCCGCATGCACTCCCCTTAGTGACTTTTCCCACATTTTTTGCACTAGTTGCTCTTCTTAGCCTCACTTGATGGCTTTCTAGAGCTCTGACTATCATTCCATTTTCTTTTATGAGGATTGCTTCCTCCACTACTATTTCCTTCCTTATGCCCCTCATGGCTCTTCTTCTTATGGTTTTGCTGGTATTTGGTCAATGCTTCATTCCCTTCTTCAACAATGATAGCTTTCTCTAGCAATGATGAAAATGTGTTAATTTGTAGCACTGCGACTTTTTCATACACCCAAGGATTCAGTCCTTATTCAAATCTCTTGGCTCTCATGATCTCCGTGTCTACCTGTTTCGATGCAAATTCGGCCAGCTCATTGAATCTTGTAGCATAGTCGACAACTGTCATGTTCCCTTTTTTTAATTCCAGGAATTTCACTTTCATTTTCGCTTGCATGCTCTCCGAAAAATAATTTTCGAAGAACAACTCCTTGAAACGTGTTCGCATTATCACTCATTCTGCCGTTCAATTTTTGTAGGCTTTCCACCAGTAGTTTGTGTCTCCCTTCAACATGAAGGTGAAAAATGACGTTTGTTGTTCTTCGGCCACTCGGGCGACCTCGAACACTTTTTCATCTCTTCCACTCATGTTTGGGCTTCAATTGGATCGGTAGTTCTGCGAAACTTCAGCAGTCCTACTAGTTTGAATTCCTTAAAGTTTGCCAAGTGAGTCATTGACTGATCCACTACGGGTGGTACTACAAGCGGTAATCTATTCTGCATGATTTCTGTAAGTATAGCTACAAAAGCTTGCATTGGTTCTGCTGGAACTTCCTCATTATTTACCAACTCCTCTACGTGCGGGATTCAATTTCGTCTTCTTGGCGGCATGGTCTAAAGTAAACAAGACCTTATGTTATTATTTTGTGTTTTTACATTTCATGCCACATTTTATTTATGTTTACATTTAACAGTTAAACATAATTCAATCTCAATACAAACAGATAAAATAACTGCATTTATATTCATATACCACTATTTTAATACATCAAGTAACAACCTATAGCATATTACTATAAACGCTCATACAAACCCATAGTTATCCCCTAGAAATAGAAAGTGGGGATTTAAACCAACCTACCCTTATGACAAAATAAAAGTCGCGGTCTATCACTATCCCAAGTCTAAACAAAATAGTGGGATTTACAATATATACTAGTCCCTACTAGAACAAAAGTGGGAAACCAAATGCATCTATATACTTCATAATACTGTTGAAATACTACAAGCCCTGGAACACAGCATCCTCGTGCTCCTGTTGTGCAATCATGTCTACCATACAGAAACCTATAGTGCGCCGACTAAGATCTTTCTTCTTGGGATACCTCCTGACCCTCCTCCTCAGCCTACCGAAGGTCGTGTCCAGTATAAAGTTCAGAGAATCGATCCTAATTGCCCTAGCTCGAACCTGTCTCTCTAGTTCGTCTACCCTCTTGATAGATCTAGTCCACTCCTCCTCTACACGGATTTTGTCAGCGATTTCTTGATCAAATTCAGCAGTCATGGCCACATACTGCTCTTGTAACTCAGTCAGATCCAACTTGAGTTGCTCTCACTCCTCCTTCAGTTTTGTCATCTCACTGGATAACTGATAAGCCAGATCCTTATAGCCATTTTTCAACTCCTGGTGAGTCTGGTTTTCCTCCTCCAGAAGCTGAACTCTGGTCTTTAGTTACAAGTTCCTCTCAGTTAACTGCTCGATGAATTTATTCTCGGAACGTGCCTCCTCCTCATCAGCTAACTCCTCCTTAGTAGTCTGCTGCTCCTCTGAGTCATCCTCACTATATGGCCTCATTACCCAGACCCTAACTGGTTCCTCAACATCAGCCACGTGATCCTCCTCAGGTGCAGCCACCAGCGGTTGGACTATATCCACATGTATATCTATGAATTCCTCCTCTGCCGGCTGGCTCGCCTGACCTACCTCAAACATCTTACAACCATAGATAAAAAAACGACAGTATATCAGTATCACAATAAAATATATTCATTGATGAAATAAACTAATATTTTATTTTGTACAACATCGGCTCGATGAATATCTACGATCAATCTCCAAACTTAACTTAATTTAATGGATCTCCTCGATCCAGCTCTTAGCGTACTCATACGAGTTTAATTCTAAGGTTATAACCTATGTTTTGCATCCTAACGTTTATAACCTACAGCTCTGATACCAACCTGTGACACCCCCAAATTCAGGTATCAATACCTCGAATTTGGTACTCATGCAATAATATATCCTCTCACCACTAAACAACATTTAATAATAATGCGAAAATACATAAACATATATTGTTCATTAATACATGGTTTCACTAATCCTAAGGTCTTAAACCTTAAATAAAGTCATCACGAATTATAAATATTAATTAAGTTTCGTGTTACATAAGTTTAAACATAAATAAACTAGCAACTCAATAGATCAGCTATGTCTTAGCTTTACCCTTGCTTTTATCCTTCTCGAAAGTTTCTGGCTTAGCTGTGATTAGTTCATGATATAGTAAGAGTGAGCAACTACTTTGCACAACAAGTTTAAAATGAATAATGAAGTTATATCATGAATGAATAAGAATAACAATCGAATAAATTAACGATTAAAAATAACTGAACAATATAATCAAAATTCCAATGAAAGAATGAATATTGATTATTTACTACTGAGTGATCTAATAGACCATGAACATTTACAAGGAATCAATCATTTGACTGACCCTTTTTATATTTTAACCTGTTAGTTTGTACTTGAGGGAATCAGCATCTTGTACACCATATGTATGCATAACATTTGAACTCTGACGTGACGAATAACCGATGCTTATATTCCTCTTGTCAATGGTTGCTCTCTCAGTCCAAGAATCCGTACCAACTACTGGTTTAGATAACTTTTTAAAAATATTAATATATGTATGTCTAGTCGAACAAATAGTGTAGACTAATTCTTTAAATAGTTTATTAAATGCAGAACTTTAAATATTTTACAGTTCAATAATAAAACAAGAATTCAAGTGCATCAAGTGCAAATATCAGCTACTATCATTGATGTGGAGTAATTGACAAACATTAAACCACTAACATGATTGAAAAATGAGTTATGAAACTTTCTTAATAAAATGAGTTTATGCTTAGAAACTTGCTCAATATAAATTTGAGTAAGGTTAGGGAACTTGCCTTGTTTGCGACGTACCGCTAATTCAGATTAATTAGACTCCCTTTGAAAGACCTAATATTGATAACGTCGGTCTATCAATTAGTACAACATATAATTTGTGCACTTAAATATTAAGTTTACTATTTACGTAGCGTTCAATCACCAATAATCATTACATAGCACATTACAAGAAATTTCATATCATTTATATTTAGTTGTATTTAAGTAAATAATTTAACCGTAAATAAATGGATATGAATATTACTATATTTGTATACGAATATATCTATTTACACCCCTAATCATCATAGCCCATTGGTGCATCAACTTAAAGTTCAATCTCCACAACTTCCCTCTCAACTTTTTGATTCCTTAATTTCATCTTTTTGCTGCCTAACATTGATTAACTTCCTTATTTCCATCATCATCACTAGCATCACTGACCTCAGCTTTTATTTCTTTATCTATGAATCATCATCATTATAGCCTATTGGTGCATCAACTTGAAGTTCAATTCCTCAACTTCCCTCTCATCTTCCTTCTAAAGTGGTAAGACTTCATCATCTGAATCATTACAGTATAGATCAACTATCCCAGATTTTTCACCTTCCACAACTAGTAATCTAATAATGTCATCATCATATATTAACTCTAAACCATCACGAATATTCAAATTATCCATTTTAAACTACACTGCAATATTTTTTTTTGTATCCCAACTTTTTAGGTAAGTTGTTTAATTTCTCAACAGTAAGCCAATCACCATCAACTTCGTGAATAAATTCTATCATACCACCTCTATAATTGTATATTGGTTCTTCAACGAACCTACCACCGTGATTTAACAAAAATATACCTATGCTGCAACAAGTATAGGACACAACGTTTGAGATATAAACATTATAATATGGAACAAATATATCATGTGAGCGTTATTTAAATGGAAAAATATTATTTAAGTGGACAAAACCTAACAATCACCATTTTAAATTCTGGAAATTCTCCATTTTCTTTCAAAGGTACCCATTACAAAGTATTATTTAAATGTATAAAGGTACCCATCCTCCTAACTTTGAAAATCACCAAATTGACACTTTTAAAATTGACAAAAGTTTCACAAATACAAGCATCAAAATGGACAAAACTTTAACCAATCTTGCTAAAAATCCTAATTTTTAAGCACAAAAATCATACGTAACTCATACCAACGAAGATATTAGGCAAAGATTTGAAATAAAAAAATCTTAGATTCCAAGGATCATCTTTTCGTCTTCTCTCTCTCTCTCTCTCAACCTTTGAATTCTATAACATGTTTGGTGGTCAAATGAGATCAAGTGCATGATGGGAAGGTTTTGCCTCATAAAGCACGTAAGATAGAGTAATGTCATTTCTATTTGTTTTCTCTTTTCTTTTTAAAAGCACGTAGGAAAAAAATTAAAAATATTAAACAAACGTTCAGTCCAGAATAATCAAATTTTATTATTTTAATTAGTTTAACGGGATAATGAAATAAATTAAAAGTTTAATGATGTAAATAAGTCAAAAGTGTTAATTATAGTAAAGAAATCATTAGTTTTGCCATGTATATTTGTATTTATTCAAAATTAAAACGCCTCCATTAACACAGAATAAACTCAATTCACCAAATGAAATTTCACTTGCAAAAAGTATAAATCAATGTCACGTATGGGAACCAATTTATTTGTTAAAATCAATTACTGTGGTTAAATCATTTTTTTTTTTTTGTATAAAAAATTATGTAATGATTAAATTAATAACACGTATAAAGTTTGTTAATTTTTTTGGTCATTAAGTCAAAGTTATTTATATACATTTCATTTTGGCTGATACAAACTTATTTAAGAAAATATTTTTTCTTTTTAACTCCATGTGCAATTTTTTATTGTACAAGTGTTTAATTTATCACTTGAGTTGAGATGGTAAAAGTTGCTAAAACAATATATAATTTCCCTCACTTACTAAGAAAAATAGAAGTTTACACTACACAAAGTGGCATCCGGTGAGTGTTTATTTTTACTTTTTGGTGAAGGTGCGCTGTCTCTAATTGTATAAATATTTTTAAAATGGTAATAATGGTCCCTGTTAGGCTGCACATTTATGGGCAATCTTAATGGTTCTTGTTATCAATCAGCCCATTACTTCTTAAGAATTTCATAATTGACTCCTAAATTTAATAGGCATACCATATCTAATACACTAAGTATGATGCTTACCTTTTTTAACAGGGTCTTTTTATACAATTTTAGAGTTATAACCCTATTGAGTTGGTAAAACTAAACTAAAAATATAGGTAAATAATAGAGCTACAAAAATTTATTTGTTAAAATCAATTTACATATATAATATTAAACTAATTTTTGTTTTAAATATTTTACTCACTAAACTATAATTTTTTTACGAACTATTATAAAATTAGTTAATTTAATTGGCTTTAACAGTATTACTAACATGAGGGAGAATGGGTACTAAAAACATCTACAACACATAGACTATCATATAGACTATATTTAGTCCATATGACATCAGCAAATATCTTTTAGTTTTCAATCATTCCAGCAGATGGATTATCACATGGACTATCCCGCAGACTATGATATAAAATAATAAAAATAATCAAGGAATTCAAAAAAACTCCAATAGCTATATTTCAACTGCTATATTTTAAAGAACAAACAACCTCTATAAATATAAGGGACCATGATTTTTCATCTACAAATATAAATTAGAGAGATTATCAATAAAAAAAAAACTCTTGATTTTTCAAAAGTTCAATAAGTTCCACTTTTATTACCGTTGATTTGTCAAACACAGTCTTCATCTCCTCCTTCAACGCACCCTTCATCTCCTTCAAGGCTTCAACACAACCTGCATCTTTCTCTTCTTTAGTGCCCTTGCATCTTCTTCCTTCCTCTTTTTCAGCACCTTTGCATCTTCTTCCTTCCTCTTCAACGCCCCTTCATCTCCCATTTAAATATATTAAAATTTATAGTCCACCAAATTCAAACTCCTTGATATAATCTTTTTGGTTTACCAAAAAAACCAACAAACTAAACTTAGTCTGCTTAGAGCATCTCCAGCAGATGGACTATATTTAGTCCATGTGACATCAGCAGATGTCTTTTAGTCTTCAATCATTCTAGCAGATAGATTATCCCATGAACTATCCCGTAGACTATAATATAAAAAATTAAAATAATCAATAAATTTTAAAAAACCCCAACGATTATATTCTAACGGTCATATGCTTTTGTTTTTGTCTTCATTAAAATAATTAATGACCATGCTTTTTATTTATTTTTATTGTTTATATCTGTTGGATTGCGTCTCAATGTGGTGGTCTGTCTCTTTTCTTCATTCTTTCTTTGTCTGAGTCTTTTCTGTCTCCCTCTTTTCAAAGGGCTCTCCCTTTTCACTCTCCTTACCGTGATTGACCTAGATCAAATTTGTAAGTTTCATCTTGATCTCTTCCAAGTCATTTTGATTTTTGTAATGATTGAAGTCTATGTCTCCCTCTAGGTTATTTGATCTAGACCCGAGTTATTTGTTTACAGTGATTGACTCTGTTTTGTTTTCTTTCATCTCCTTCATACTTCATATATCATGTTGTCAATATACAATTAGATATGGGTCATGTATTGCTATTTTTTTTTTTTAATCTAATACTTCCCCTTCTTGAAAAACATGAAATTGAATGGAACTAAATAGGATTCAGATCAGATCTGCAAGTATATGGACTCTGTTCCTTCATCTCCTTCTTCAGTCATCCCCACCCCCACCACCCTCCTCCCTCCTATTTAAATATATTTAAAATTATAATCCATTAAATTCTAGTTTCTTGATATAATCTCTTTGCATCGTCGGAAAAAACCCCAGACTAAATAGAGTCCAGCTACTGGGGTGAAATTTCAGTCTTAGACTAAATATAGTCTAGGATTTATATTTCTCCGGCCTGCTGGAAATGCTCTTACTTGAATAAAAACTACATCCTAGACTATAGTTAGTTTAAAATTTTTAGCTCTCCGCCAACTGAAAATGGTCTAACTACTGAGAAATGGTAGCTAATCTAGTCTTAAAGATTTTAATAGCACCTCCACTTCCAAACCCCACACACACATACACCCCCACACCAAAAATATATATATAAATAAAGAACTGAACAAAACAGCATCTGCAACTTAATCTGCAACTTAATACTATGACTTGAAGAGGCAGACAACAAAAAACATCTTTACTTCTATAAGTTATACTTTCGTCCATTTCACTGAATGCAGTGGTTCAAAACCATGTCTGCCTCAAATCATTCCACAAAAGGTCTAGTTTAACTTTGATTTTAATAAAATTCTAAGTTGCACCTTACTTTTAAATTTCAAAAAATCACAATTTAACCAAGTAAAAAATCAAATGAAACATTTTTTGTGGCGCAAAAAGAGTATAATTTAATCCATATTATTTTTTACCATCTAAAATTCAATTTTAAATTAAATGGAGCATATGATGTGAGAAAATACATAATTATACATACAAAATAAATAAATAAAATATACTATCTAATAACAAGTATTCCATATGCATCCACAAGTCATGATTCAAATCAGGAAATAAAACAAGCACCAGAACACTTTGCAAAACCTAAATTCCATTCATAACAGTGTATCCAATTCAAACAGAGCTATCTAGACTTTATAACCCAAATCCCCAAATTCAAACTACAAATTAAAAAAAAATTACTAAACCCTTGCACCACCACAGAAACCCTAACATAACCAAATCTAAGAACTAGTAAACTTAGTCACCGCCTTGGTACCTTCAGAAACAGCGTGCTTAGCCAATTCCCCCGGCAAAACAAGCCTCACGGCGGTCTGAATCTCCCGAGAAGTAATCGTCGGCTTCTTATTGTATCGAGCCAGCTTGGAAGATTCCTGACCCAATTTCTCGAAAATGTCGTTGATGAAGCTGTTCATAATCCCCATGGCATTGCCGGAAATTCCGATATCAGGATGAACTTGCTTCAAAACCTTGAAGATGTAGATCTTATAGGTTTCCACTGATTTCTTCAATCTCTTCTTCTTCTTGTCCACTGTTGATGAGGTTTCTTTCGGTATCTTCTTCTCAGCGCGGGGCTTCTTCTCCGCTGGAGCTTTTTCTGCCTTCTCCGGCGCCGGCATCTTTTCCGCTGGTTTTTTCTCTACTGCTGCCTTTGGTGCCATTTCTAGCTTAGAAAGAGAAAGTAATGAGAATTCTAGAGAGAGAAACTGAGTACTCAAAAGAGTTTGTATCGTACTGATTGAAGATGTGAATTCGCGTTTTATTTAAATAGGGTTTGATGCTGTTCTGTGATTGGCTGAATTGTCAAGTGTAGGATCGTGATTATAGGCCGTTAGATTAATCAAGACAAAAGTGATCTGTAGATCTTTGATGACGTGGTCTGTTTGAAACTCTTCTGTATTTTCGATTTTGGCGGTAGTTTTAAAACGAAAAGCCCGTGGACAGGATTGAATTGCTATTCGAGCCTACGGAGGTGTAATACTCCCCCGTTCGAAAACTGGAGTTAAATTAAGTATTATTCGGCTTCACTTTATAAGTTGGTCAAATAAATTTATAAATTATTTTTTATTATTCACTTGTTTGATTATAATTTATTTTTTAGCTTATAAAATGAATTATAAATTATTTTTTAGAAAAAATTATTTTTTATTTTATAAAAAATAACTTATAAGTCATTTTAAAATAAGTAGGTTTGATCAAGTGTATAGATACTTTTATCCTTATTTTAATAGTCTTTACATATTATTTTAAGTTATAAGTCATTTTAGTCAAATACATTCACATTTTATTTTAACTTAATTTTTCATTTATAAATCAAAATGATACCAAACGTTTTTATTTATAAGTCACCACTTAAAAAGACTTATAAATTATTTTAAAATAAATGATCCCTGAACATGTCCTTTAGAGTGTTATATGCCTCATTTGTTTGCACTTTTTTATTAATAATTGTTTACCTTATATAAGTGAAATTATTTTTTTTAGTTTAATAGATGCCACGTCAACCCCTTCAAGTGTAAATAAAAAAGCTAAGGGGTATTTATAAGAAGAAAAATAAAATTTATAAAAGTTGTTTCAAAAAGAAACAACAATAATGGCACACACTTCTTTATGTGTGTAAATAGTATGGAGATAAAATTAAAAAATTTAAAGAATTAAATAAGAAGATATAAAATTTAAAGGATATATCTAGACCTGGCAAACGGGCGAGCCGGGCCGGCCCAGTTTTTTGACGAGTCGGGCCAAAAATTGCCCGGCTTTTTGCGGGCTACAAAACCTTTGGCCCGTGCGGGCCGGGCCAGCCCGCGGGCCTTTTGTGTAATTTTTATTTTTTTAAAAAAAAAAATTTATTATGAATTATAATTTAAAATATTAAGTAAGACATAAAATATTCTTCATGTGTGTCATGATTTCTTTTTCCAACTCACGAAAAATCATACATAATTAATTAACTTTTTATACTTGGAATAAATCTTAACACTAATTATTTACAATTATAACACATTATTTTTTATATTCTTCATAATTCTCTATTTGATTCATTTTCTAAGTTATTTTTTTTTTTTGGTCAACAATGTCAAGCAATATAAATTTTTTTTTAAAAAAAAAAATTAATCCGCGGGCCAGGCCGGGCCGAGCCAAAACGGGTCGGGCAAAAAATGACCCAACTTTTTTTGGGCTGTATTTTTTAGGCCCAAAGCCTGATTTTTTTTGGCCGACCCGACCCGCGGGCCCTTTTGCCAGGTTTAGATATATCTATCCATAAGCACTTCAAAGCATGCAACACTTCATCTTCTATGTGTGTAATTTCAACTAATTAGAACAGATTCTTGTGATTATCTTAGAAATTACTTACAGAGAATTATAACTTAAATAGAAAAAGGCACTTTTGATCAAAAAATAGTTGACTGTTTGAGGGAACGTCCATTAGCGGAATGTTTCTGAGAGGTTATGATTATGAATACTAAAAAAACAACAATATAAAACAGCCAATCAAAACCATAGAAAATTTGACACCGAATAAACTCCAAGAACAATCTACCATCATCAGTGCCTTAGTTTAGAAACAACGAGGCTACTTGCTTAGCCAATGAATTATAATGGGTGGTTATTTTTTTGTCCCTAAAATAGTAAATCATCATTCATTATGTTTGGATCCAAGATTATTCATAGATTGAATCGGAGGGAGACTTCTTTTACGTACTGCCCAATGTTTGGGCAGGCCCATTCAAGTATTTACCTTTTAAGACGACTTGTTGATTTAAAAGGAATACAATCTATATTAGTTTAAAATTATAAATTAAGTAATAATCCCAAATCTTAAGAATATGTGAATTGACCGGTCAAATATATATTCTTAATTGAATTCTATTCAAGGGATTTTTTATCCTAATTAATCACGAATGTTTTCTCTCCAATGTTTGGATCCAAGATTATTCATGGTCAAAGATATATTCCTAATTGAATTTTAGTCAAAGGAATTTTATCCTAATTGGTCACGGATGCTTTCTATCCAATGTTTGGATCCAAGATTATTCATAGATTGAACTGTTACACACTATGATGGGCCCAATGTTTAGGCGGGCCCAATGTTTGGGCATACTCATTCAAGTGTTTTCTTTTTGGGACGGCTTCTTGATTTAGGAGAAATACAGAGTATATTGGTTTAGGATCCTAAATTAAGTAATAATCCCAAATCTTAAGGAGATGTGGATTGACCAGTCATAGATATATTCCTAATTGGATTCTAGTTAAGGGATTTTCTATCCTAATTAGCCACGGATGCTTGCTACAGGTTGATAGAAAAATATAAATTAAATAAAGCTACGAGCATGAAAAAACAAGTTACACAATTCGTACTCATCAAATATAAATTATTTTTTAGCAATAACAAGTTCTCCATTGTTACGCTTTTTAGTTTGTACTTATTTTTATATCGGAGCATCCTCAAACAACCCAAGACGTCACTTAATCTAAGGGTGACTAACGGTTGTTTCCAGTGCAGGTTGCTCGTTGTTTGGTGATTTCATCGGGTGGACAAAATTATGTGTCAAAATTGGCGCTAGAAGGAAAGTCGTCGATATTTAACTTGTAAATCACCAGTTTCGTGTGAAGGTTTTTACTATGGCGGAAAGGGAAAATTTCAGTAAGGACTAACAAGGATCCTCTATTGAACTAGTTGAACATCATGTACGGGGCTCGATGAAGGATAAACTTAAACCCAATCAGCCAAGATCTAGGCCCCTGCAGACTCACTTAGCACCTATTCAAAGGCAATTGTTCTCACCATCAATTACACTGGATTTCGACTTGCGGAGGGTGAAACCAAACTTACATAGATTGAGGCCAAAAGAACTAAGGAATTCATAGGGAAGATCGACGTAACGTGATAATAGAGAGAAAATCAAACTCCAAAAAAATTAGAGAAGTAGAGGTCAAGTTAGAGATCTTGAGGCATCGACATCAGGAGTGGAACGCCCACCTATTTGAGCTGAGAAAGGAAGATGATCCACCAACCACTATTGAAGAAGGAGAACGGGAGGCGACCCCACAGAGTCGGCCTCGATCGAGACAAAGGAGAACAAGGCGATTTGGCTATCATGACTGGAACCATCCTCAAGGTTATATAAGGGGACCTGGTCAACCCGACCGGGATCATATTGAATATACAAGGTATCAGAGACAAACTAGATCTACTATCGAGGGAAGGAGTCAAGGTGGTGTAAGGACAAACCAAGGTCGAGAAGAGCAACAAGGGATCCCACATGCACTTATTCCCAAACCTGTCATGTAGAGGATAACCAAGTTGGAGAGGAGGTTGATAGTAGCAGAAGCAAGACCAAAGGTAGCAGTAGGACTAGTCGCACCTTAGCCTTTGGACCTGAAGTCCCTATTCTCTCCAGCCATTGATCAGAAAAAGATTGATTCAAAGAAAAAGTTACCACCTTTGGAGACCTATGATAGCACAGGTGATCCCTATGATCACACAAACTCCTATGAATGAGTGATGAGGTATTATAACCATTCAGAAGTGGGTATGTGTCAGATCTTCGTCACAACTTTAAAAAAGGGAGCTAAACAGTGGATAATGTCGTTGCCCTCAAACTTGATTAAATAATGGAAGGAGCTATGTGATAAATTCCACGAGCGATTCGGGAGCAACAAACAGAGGGGAAAAATTGTTCGGGAATATGAAGTAAAATTACGTACCCTACCTTGTATTAAATTAATACAAATAGTCTAATCACAAACATGTTTTTGGCAAACAAACATAGCATATGAATCTTATTAGTAGGAGTGGTAAGCACGAGATTAGGCCTGCAAACGAATCGAACCGATCCGAACTTTGTTAAACTCAAACACTAATAGTTAACCTCGAACATGTTAGTATAACATGGCCCAATGTTATGAAAATCGGACTGGCCGGTTGAACCGAGACCCGGTTCAATATCCTGTCCGATTTGGACCGGTTCAATTGATTTAGTCAAAAATCAATCAAACCAGTTGACCACCGATTCAACTGGTAAAATCGGTTAGTTAACTTAGTTGAACCGATTTTAAAGTGCTTTTTAATTTATTTTTTGTACAAAAATATTTTTATTTTAAAAATTAAATTTTTTTAGTAATATTATAACATAATTTCACTATATTTTAGCTTATAAAAAATTTGATGTTTTAAAATTTTATTAATTATTAATAATATATTTATGACGTCACCGATTCAATAACGGTTCGACCACTAGTTGAACCAGTGATCCATCCACCAGGTATCTTTTTCGATTCGATGACCGATTTGGTTATAAAAATATTGATCAAACCAACACACATGTATGAGTTCGAATTGTTAACTGTTCGCGAACATACTCGAGTTCGTGAACATGCTCGGGTTCGCGAAGATGCTCGAGTTCGACCTTAATTAATTAATTATTTTCATATTTTTTGGTTTTAGGTGAAACAAAAGGAAAAAATAAAATATTCCATCTATTTCATAAAAAGTGTCTTATTTGAGATTTTTTATAATAAAATTGTAAAATTCTAAGATTTAAAATTATGTGAATTAAGTTGATTTAGAGTAATTTAATATCTAATAGACTAATATTGTTAAGTTGTTAACCTTGAAAAAATACTTCTTCCGTTATGAAATATAAGTAATAAGATCAACTGATCAAGTATGAATTTTCAATGTCGATAGGAAATATTTTTAATTCAAAAGGGATGTGATAATTAACTTTTGAATACAATAAATCTTGAGAATTACTTTATAAAAAGTTTTATAATTTTCATAATTATATTGTTTAAAAGTAAATAAAAAAAAATCTGAAAAGCTAAAGTAATATATTAAATTTTACAATTTCATAAATTAACTACAATTCTAAGATCAAAAGCTCAAAGCAATTTAGAGACTTTTTTATTTATTTACCTTTTCACTTATTTTAATTTAAATTATTAACTCATTTTAATTTCATGCAAACGGTACTATGACATATTGCATAATTGGATTATAAAATTTAAACATTACTGTTAATTCCCGTGGACACAATAGAGATCTAGAAGGGGGGGGGGGTTGAATAGATCAAAAAAAAACTTTTTCCTTTTATAACGAAAGCATATTAGTTATAAATGATAGAATCAATTCAAGCACAGCGGATTTTACTTTTAATAAACTCCTTAAAGAAATATGAGTCATTTCAATTTAGTGTGTTAATCTAGTATGGGTGAAAGCAGATATAACAGTTATTGTGCAGAATATAAAAGACATAAAATAAATGACACAAGAGATTTATAGTGGTTCGGAGACTGAATAACTCCTACTCCACTCTTCTACTTGACAGTAGGAAATCCACTAAGATTTAGTCCTCAGGACTATGACACTCTCGCCCTCATCAAGTCCAGCAGACTTGGCTCTTTTAGTCACATCAAGACTAGGACACTCTTGCCCTCATCAAGGCTAATAGTCTTGGGACTGTAGACTAAGTCCAGCAGACTTAGAATCTCTTGTACCCTTTGGTACTCAACAAGTCCAGCAGACTTGATTTGTTTGTCCGTTGAGTTGTGCTGCTAAGTAGAACATTGATCTTCTTTATCTTCTGGTACTTAGCAGCTGCTTGTGATCCATCATTGAATGCTGCTGATGTTTGTCGTTGATATTTTCCTTCTTTCTGGTATTCAGCAACTACTCAAGATCACCAATTTGTGCTACTAGGCTTTTGCACTTTAGATCATTTGATACTTGATAACTTCTTGAGATGAACTCCTGAGATGACTGTGATGCTTCTTCTTTTTGGTACTCAGTTGTTCATTCTTATCATAGACAGTTTATTGCTTCTCGAGATGGGCTTCTGAGTTGACTGTGATGCTCCTTCCTTTTGGTACTCAGTTGCTACCATGTATGTATCAAGTTTGCGTTTAAGCTTCTTACTTCCATGTGCCTAGCAGCTCTGAACACTTCTCTTGTAATAGAGTTATTCATCTTTATGTCTCTCTCAATTCAGTGTTAGTGTTCTGATGGATCGTAGAGTCCTTCAGCATCTTCATTTTCTGTTTCACTCTACGATCGGTTGTCTTCTACCATCATCTCTCTCGTGGATTTTTCAATAACTGCAACAACCACTCTTCTGTTTCTCATATTAGGCCTTTATATCTCTGAGCAAATCTTACCATTGAAAGAAATCCCGTTGGTTTCATTTGGCCTTGTGCAGATCCTCAATATCTTCAATGTTGACTTTCTTGCTGCTTGTGTCAGTGCTTTTCCATTTGCTGACATGTTCTGATATATTAACCTGTAGCTCAGCTTTTTCTGATTTTGTAGCCGTTGCTCTCTTCCTTTTACAAATCTTCCCGTTTGAAGTATTCAGTTTTAGACTTCTTTATGAATACTTTAATCATTAAATCAGAGTGTTAGTGCTCTGCAGGCTCTGACTTGTTGACTTGTCTTCTTTACCACTGTAGATATGTCAGTCTCGTGTTCTTCCCAGTCTTTGGAGTGAACAGGTCTTTTTAGAGAATATGATCGTTGGGACATGGTCTTCTGATTTCTTGAGCCTGAAACATGATACTAAAAGTCTTTGTTCTGACACCCAGTACGCATTAGTCAGTATTCTGATATTACTGACTTATTCAACAGCAGATGCCTTTAGAAGTGTTGGTGTGGATGTTTCTGAAGTAATCAACAACGCATACAGATACAACTGACTTAAGTGCTTAGATGTCTTCAATCGATGCTGGCACTTAAGTACCCAACGATTAATCCGGTTGTAACTACTTACTTCTGATCGTTGAGTCATCTGCAGATCTTGCTATATAGCTCTACGATCTTCAGTTTTGCTCGAACTGCTTGGTTCATAAGTCATAGAGGACTGCTCTACGAACTTCAGGTGCATTCCCTGTTGTAATATCAAAGGTTGTTTATGTAGCGTTAGAATATCTTCACCTTGACTCAACGATTGTGTGAACGTTGAGCTACTGAGTTTGCTTTTTCACTCTACGACTCAGCTTTGCTAAATAACGATCTTGCTTTATGGTGTAAGTCGTAGTTCAATCGTAGAGTTATAAATTGAACTATTCTACGATCTCTGTTAAGGCTAGAAGCTAGATGTACGAGATCTTCATTTAGTTTGTTTGTTAGCTCAAGGACAGCCTTCTGAATAATCCTTACGAGAATTGCTGTCATGATTCTGAATACTTGTGTAGAGGTTGCTACTTGACTCTGCTTGGTTCGTAGACAAGATTTTGAGAATCGTAGAGTGACTGTTTATATGAACTCTACGATCCCGAGAGTTAGCTCTACGATGCTGAGATAACTCTACGATCTGCCGAGAAGACTCTTTAATTTCCTGAGCCTTGTTCTGCGTTTATGTGGCAGACTCTACGATCTTTCTGGAAGACTCTACGATTTTCCTTTGAGTGATTTCATAAGACTTCTATCTGAATGACTCTTCACTTCTCAATCAGTCTTTGCTGATGGAGTTGGTGCTTGGATCTTCTGTTTGCTTGTCTGTCATTCAGGGTCTTCATACTGATGATTTTTAAGCAAGCACTCTATGATTCTGCTTTGTAAACGTGAGTGTATGACTGGCTATGTTGATGGCTTGCAGACCCTACGATCGAGTGTAGTCAACGATTCTTGTTTTAACTCTCTTGCCAGACTGCTGTTCTTTTGATCAATCAGGCCTATCTATTACATTTTAAGATCAGACTAACAAGTTTGATCTTTCTATCTATAGTCCTTGTACATAGTGATCTTTTGAAGGACTGTACAATGTTATTAACTCATATGAGATCAACTTAACAGTTTTGATCTTGTCAATCTAAGTCCTTAGAACATAATGTCTATTAACTATTAAGGACTTTACATCTTTCATCAATGCAGACATATTTGCATATTAATTCATTTATCTTTTAAAAACACATCATCAAATCTTATAATTGAGAAATATCATTCACATGCATATTCCAAACAATCTCCCCCTATTTGATGATGACAAAACAATAATACAAGATGCTTATGCAAATGATGAATGAATCTTACTATACAGTGAGCTACTGTATTACTAGAGCAGAAAATATGAATGTCATTGATTGAATACTTAAATACAGATTACACAACATCCTAACCACTGGATCCAGATCATACTATTTCAGTTTGAGATGTACCTTCCTTTGTATTTGTATGTCTTCTGAATGATCTACATGTTGTTGCTGCTTATCTGTTAGTTCTGCTCCCCCTCAGCTGATGACTTCATGTCTTCGTCTGGCCCTCAGTTCTTGCCTTCAAGGTGTCTTCTGAATGATCTACATGTTGTTGCTGCTTATCTGTTAGTTCTGCTCCCCCTCAGCTGATGACTTCATGTCTTCGTCTGGCTCCCCCTCAGTTCTTGCCTTCAAAGCTTCCTTTGCCTGTTTTCTTTTCTGCTTCTTCTTGCTCTTCTCCTTTAGCTTCATTCGTTTCATCCTGATCCTCTTTCTCTTTTTCTCCCCCTTTTTGTCATCAATAGTCTGAGAGAGCTGCTGAAAATTTACCATGAGTTGCTCGACCAGGTAGGATGTGTTTCCAATTTCAATCTTTAGATCCTGCTGAGTGAGCTCAATGGTCTGAGACAGAGATTGATTTAAATTCTCTATCTTTTCCGAAAGAGATGCAATAGATTCTTCATTGTTCTTCCGAAGTTTCAGAATTTCTTTCTGCTGATTTTCTGATGACTTCTGATTTATCTGATCTTGTTGAAGAAGCTTGAAAGATATGATTGAAAAAGATGCTTGCACTTCTTTGTAGAATTCTTCTGCTCCAGATATAGCCTCTGTTGTGGTAGAATTCTTGAAGATGTTTTCAAGAGCGGTGATTGTATCAAAGAAATCATTGTTTGATGATGAAGGAATATCAGAGGGTGATTTGCTGGGAATATTTGGCTGAGACTGGTTTGTTGCAGTCGTAGAGTCAGGATGCTTTAGAGCCCTTGACTCTACGAGTCTATTTTTCTTCTGACTATCATCTTGATTGATCAACAGTGAATAAGGAATGAATATACTTTCTGCATGACGGTAGGTTTTGAAGTGTTGGACATTTTTGATCAACAGAGTTGGAAATGATTGAACTCTTGGGAAGTTCTGAGAAACCATCTTTAGATTAGGAAAGTAAGTATAACACCAACTGAAGAAGCTCGTATCTCTGAAACAGATAGCTTTTAACCAGGGCATCCAAGGGTAGAACCTCCTTAACTCCTGACCCTTATGATCATATAAAACTGTGGTTCGATCGAATTCGATGTCTTCAAACTTGCTCAGTAAATCTTCCATGGTTATTGAAGCTACTCTGAGTTGACCATTGCCGTGATCAATCCATTTGTTTGGCAACATGGCTCCTGGCTTTTCAACTGCTTCCAATATAATCCTTCTTCGAATACTTGATGGTGAGGCTGCTGGAACATGATGATTAAGACTTTCTGACTCAGCATTTTCAGAGCTCGAGTCTTCTTGATCTTTATCTCCGAATGTTGTTTCCTTTCCTTTCCCTTTGTCAGAGTCTTTAGCTTTAGGAATTGATTCCTTTGAAGCTTTGACAGGTTCAGCAGTTGTTTCTTCTAACTGTTCTTTATTTCTCAAGGTTCCACTAACATCGTCTTCTCTTGCTTCTTCAACTGTTTCTGCAGTAAACATTTCTTCACTTCCAGATTTTGACTCACTTGGAGTCACATTTTCTTCAACAGGTACCTTCTTACTTTCATCACTGAGATCAATGAAGTTAGGTGAACCATCTCCTGCCTTTTTATTCCCCAGAGATTTCATCATTTGTTGAAGACGAGCACTTTGTCTTTTTGCAGGCTTGATCTTTTCAGTTTTCAACTTCTTGAAGGATGATTTTGGTGAGATGAATCCAAATGATAGAGACTCATCAGATGAATCATCTTTACTTGAACATGCTTTCCTTTTTCCTTTGCTTTCCTTTGAATCTTTCTTGCTACTGCTAGTCATCCTTAACCTCTTATTATCCATGGGATTCTTCTTCCAGTTGTCAAACAGTTTTGGAGACATAACTTTGTGGACATTCAAAGTCTCCCCCTCATCATCCCTAATCTTATCTTGCAATTTCCGCTTTAGTATAATACTTAAGAATCGTCCATAGAATACTTTTGAGATTGGCTTTCCAGGAGCCTTTATTTTCTCAACCTCCTTGACTAACAAGTCAAATAGTATGGCACCAAAGTTTATGTTCTTTCTCATGACAATAGCAGACATGATTCTTAGTTGAGGATCACTTACAGTGTCATGAGCGGTGTCTTTGCATAGGATACATTTGCCCACTATCTCTGCCAGGAACTCGAACTCTTCTGGAAACTCCTTTTTCTTCATACCCTTTAGTTGAGTTTTCTTTACATAACCCATCCTCCTCATTCCTTCAACTGTATCTATGTCTTCAAGTGATGATAGATCTCCAACAGTAATTCCCAGACACTTGTTGATTTCGGTATCATCTATTTTGAGTTTTTCTCCTTTAACTCTTGAAACTAACTCATCTTTGTTTACAACTGCGTTCCGATAGAATTCTTTTACCAGAACAGAGTAGACCTTGGTGTTTGCCCCCAAACAATCTGAGAAACCAGCTTCCTGCACTATTGTAAGAATATCCTTGAATTTCTTTTCAGAGGACTCAAACTTATCAAAGCCGAGTTGGATGCCAGAAACAACTTGACAGTTTTCCATATCAAATGGTTTTGAAAAAAAAGTGTTAGGTCAAATGACGATTTCAGAGAATGACAAGGGTGTGATCGAGATGTATAAATATCAGGAGTCTTTTGTGTTTCTGGGTTTGAAGATTTTCTGGGTTTCTGGGTTTGAAGTCGAGCAAATCGAACTCAAATCGAACTCGAATCGAACCAAACCTGTTCACGAATGGTTCGACTTGTTTGCTGGCCTACACAAGATTACTCAAAAATAAGGTTGAGTCATTGTTGATTCTTTGAATCACTAAAAATATAAATAAAAAGTAAAGCAAGCCCCTGACCAATCTATTAGATAAAACAAGCATCTTGGAGACCCCAATATATGAATTATGAGTCTCGTCTACCATATCTATACAATAGCATTCTTCCATCAGTTTTTCGCATTAAAGTATACTGATAAAACAAAATCATCTTGCCAAATACAGAAATATAAAAATATAGTAAAATATATAAATATTACTGCAAATGGATGAACTTCTAGAATCTAGTAGATGTGTTTTCCCCTATGAATGAATAACTCGCATGTCATGACTGATTTACACGTAAACGAAAACCAAAAACACATAACTCACATGCCATGACTGATTTGTTGGTTTACAAAAATATGGCATATATACAATTTAATTGTAAAAGCGCAACTAAAGTAAACAAAATCAGATTTTAAAATTTTAACAAACCAATCACCAAGATCTTTCTTATGCGATAGTTATTTATTGAGATAGGATAAAAGATTTATACTTTTGTTGAACCAAGCTTCCACGGGATAAGTTCAACTCCCTTTAATTATTCGCGTTCTTCTTCAAATTCACCGATTAGATTCCATGGATCAATGTTAGCTTCCCAAGTGTGAAGCCTCTAGAGGTGATCTACCTAGAGATCTATGAATTAAAGAAGTAGATTTTGGTTTTCCAAATCATAGGTGACTATGCCTAATTTTCTCTCTCTATCTAACTCCTTAGATGCAGAGAATTATGAAGTTCTCTATTTTCTTGTGAAAGAGTGTGTAACCTTGATCCATAATAAGACTCCTCTTATTTATAGATATAAACAACCCTCCTAAACTATTTAAGATTAGAGTTTTAATTTATTTCCCAATCTAATTAGGAACTAAATTAATTAATTATAATTTTAAAATTATTTAGGAACTTAATTATTTAATAATGAGAGTACTTCTTATTAATTAATTACTAAACCATTTAGTAACTTAATTAATTATTATAATTACAATTTCTTTGATTATTATAATTATAATTTTTAAACTATTTAGGAACTTAATTATTTATACTACCACTACTATTTATTAATTAATTCCTAAATCATTTAGGAACTAAATAATAATAATAATAATAATAATAATAATAATAATAATAATAATAAGACTCATCTTATTAATTTATAATTAGTATTTCTAAAATACTAAATTATAAAACTAAGCTATTTAATTTTTTCTGTCACCATAGTATAAATTAAATATTCTTAATTTATTATCCATCCACTTTTAAAATAAATATTACTCTTTTGCGGGGTAACCCTTTAGGTTCTCCATATTAAACCGGTTGTAGAATAAATTAATTAGAACCATTATAATCTTGTATATATAAATGAATTAAACTATTTAATTTATTTAATAAATAATATTTACTCCACAATAAAAGTAAGTCCCCTTAGCGATTAATCGACATTTTAGATAATATATATTTCAACATTTGATCGTAAAAGAACTTTCAGCGAATAGTTACCGTACAATTCAATCATTCTATCATTCAACGTCCTAATCAAATATAAGACATGAAATTACTATCAAGTCTTATTTTATTTGATCATATGCATTTCAATTCACAAATGCGCAACTCTAATGTAAATTAGAAACTCCTATCTAATTTTCATTCCACATTGGCCAATGATTTCTGAGTTATCATTTATCGAATTATAGGACATTCTCTCCTTTAACTAGAAGTGAAAGATCATTTGTTGACCATTAACTTACCTCCATGTGCAACTTATTATACCCAATCATGCCTTTTGATATACCCTAAAGGTATTAAGGAATATGTCAAAGTATAACTTATCATACACAATATACTAAAATGATCTCAAGTTCAAGGATCATTTGTACTGCTATCACAAAAGGAACTCATATTGACAAGCAAGTAAAACTCCATTAAGTGTTCCTTGAGCGATTTACGTTCATCTAATAAGCACCTACATACTTTATTTAGTGTCTCTGCATAAATAATTATGAGATCAATCATCCTCTTCATAATAATAAGCATAGTATGTACTAATATATCTGGATACACTTAATCCATTTTAGTGATCCTACAATTAGAAACATTTTAGTTTTGAGTTATCTTAAATTTAGATATCATTAGCATGATCCTCATCATAGTTCTAAAAGCAATGCTAAAAAACTATGGGTTTATTTATTTAATTAATTCAGCTAATTAATCATGAATAAAGAAATGTCTTGATACTTTTATTAATAAATAAATAATATTACAAAGTATATGCTCATCACATCAAATGTGATTAGCTTGAGAGCATACTACTTTTATGATTTTCACAAAATATTCCTATAGTTTAGGCAGGGGTAATTCAATTCTTAATTTAAGTGACTACTTGCTTCTCCAATTTTAAATTTCACAAAGAAACCGTGTTGGTGAATTAAAAATATATTCCTACATTTTAGACAAGAGTAATTTATCCCTTAATTTTGTGGATAATTAATTGTTCAACTTAAAATATTCTTAAATATCTCCTCCTTTAATTTATGCAAGTAATTACCTACCTACATTGAGAGTATTTTTAAAGATCAAATCCCTTAACTTTTGTGGATAATTGTAACTGAAATTTCAAATTTCATACATATAGGATTTAGATTGGTAACTCTATTCTAAACTTAGAAGAGTAAAAACTCTTTTAATTTTAAATTTTCCACAAAATCAACAATTAACTTGGTGAAATTAAATTGCTCCTACAATTGAGGCAGGAGTAATTTCATCCCTTAATTTAAACGAGTGTTTATTTAGTCATTTTTAAATTGTCTACAATATTAGGAATGAAAACTTTACGATAAAAAAAGGTGGAATAGTTCCTCTTAATTTTAAATATGAGCTAATTGATTTACTAATATCTTTCCACCTAAACATAAAGAATTTCTATAAATAAGGAAACAAATTTGACTTCATCTTTTCTTTTAAACATAAACCCTTCATTACTTTGTTTTCTTTCCAACCTTAAACACTATGGAAACCATACAAAACTCAAAATCTACAATAATAAAGTCCAAAATACTATTAACTAATCAACATTGTCAAGCAATTGTTGAAGTATATTGAAATAAAGTGAAAATGGTATTCTAAAGAAAGGCACTATAACGCTACGTTTAGATTAAAAGAATGTAGGTAGATGTTACAGTAGCAGATACAGAAGCAGGATTAGCAAGTGCAGTACAGGAGTAATTGAAAAATTGATACAACAGTAGGAATGACTTATGCTCAGTGGCCAATAACAAAAGGTTAAATTGTACCAATAATGGAATGACAACTATTTCAATTCAGCTCAGGACCATTACAGTGGGAATATTTAGTAATAGAATCAACAAATGAAGCTGACATCAGAAATAACATAATGAAGATTGAGCGTGAAGAGCAGTAAGTGGAAGAACAACTATTTCAAAATAGAATTAAGAGGGAAAGTTATTTAGAAATTATTAGTAATAGTTTAATTGTGATTGGTTGTAATAGTGTTGGTGGAATTGTATAAAGCTGTGGAAGCTGGAGAGAGAGAGATTATGCTGAGAAATTGTATTTATAATTCACGTCTTCCTATTCTGTAATTCAATTTTTTATCTATTAATTCCATTACTCTCCATTTTTTTCTTTATTTACTGCAATTGCTTTTGTTTCCTTCTTTAATTTTTCTTGATTTATTGAATCGTGATTGTTCTTCATATAACTTGGTATCAGAGCTAGCCCTTATTGGCCTTGGTTTTCAATAATGGCAGCAGGTACTCGTTCAAAAGAAACAGTTGAGGAAGGGTTGAGAAACACTGACTCACGAGTAACTGAATTGATGAATAGTCATCATTAGTTTTAGAAGTCTATAGCAGAAATTGGAGATAAATTCAATATGATGCAAAGCACTATGGAGCTTATGATGACTGAATTTCAACGCAATCTTAAAGGTATGGGAATTGCATAAGATAATCCAACTGAACCATTTGTAGAATTAACTCCTACTAATATAGGAAAGGAAGATCAAAACCAGATTAACAATTATGTTGTTGGAAGTTCTTATCAAAGAAACCCTCGTTTTGATTTTCCTCTCTTCCATGGATTAGATATAAAAAATTAGATAATGAGATGTGAATATTTTTTTCAATTCTACCATATGAATGATCTGTTAAGAATGAGAACAGTGGCTCTTCATTTTGAAGGAGAAACTGGATCTTGGTTTCTGGCTTACTTCAAATCTAATTCAAAAGTGACCTGGAAACAATTTGTTGAAGATATGGAGACTAGATTTGGTGATACTGTACACAACAATACTTTAACTGAGTTCAATAGACTGTAAGAGACACTAACAGTAGGTCATTATCAGAAGAAATTTTAGTTGTTAAGGTCATTGGTGGAAGATGAGAACCTAGGATTTAATGAGGATTACTTTGTTAAGTGCTTTGTTGGGGGATTAAAAGAGAAAATAGGGGGTTTGTTAATCTTTTAAAGCCAAAAAAGTTAACTGAATCCATATCAGCATCTAGAGTACAAGAAGGCATTGTGGAAGCAATATTGTAAGAATAATAAAATTGGTTCTAGTTATCAAAAATCTACAAGTAATTATGAGAATAATAGCAGTTTTGTAGGACAAAGTAGAAATAATCTTTTGCCACAATCTCAGAGAATTAACTCTAATACAATGAGAATTAACAATAATAAGGGTTAAATACCTTAACAGATTATAAGACTTACTTACACTGAGATGCTGGCTAGGAAAGAAAAAAGGGTTATGTTTCAATTGTGATGAACCCTACAGATTGGGCCATAGGTGTAAGACTAAACAGATTTATATGATTATTGGAGATGATGAATTAGATGAAGAAATCAGTCTTGAGACAGGTACTTTAACTAAAGATAAAAATGTTACAGCAGAAAAAGAAATGGTCATTTCCTTGCATGCTCTAAATGGTAATACATCTGAGACTACATTCACGGTAAAGGTAACTGTGAATGGAAGAGAGATTGTACTCCTTATTGATACAAGAAGCACACATAACTTTTTGAATATCAAAATTGCTGAGAATTTACATTACATCATATAGGAGGATAAACCTATGCATGTGTGTGTGGTTGATGACTATAAAATGTTGTGTACAGAAAGGTGCAGAAGGTTTGAATGGTCGTCTCAAGGTCATAAATTATGTACTGACATGATAGTCATTCCTTTAAAGGGGTGTGACGTTATCCTTGGGGTTCAATGGTTAAATTTTTTGGGGGATTGTGTATTTAACTTTAATACATCGACCTTAAGTTTTTTTTTATGGGAAATGACAAGATCATACTTAAGGAAAATAATGAAAGACAGAATCCTTCTATCTCCACGATCACTGCTATAAACCTACATAAAGCATGGAGAAAAGATCAATTATCTTTGTTGGCTTGCGTTTTCTCTATTCATTTAGAATATACAAAGGAGAAAATTCCTGAACAAATTCAGCAAGTGTTAAAATCCTTTGAGGATGTATTTTAAGAGTAAAAAACTTTGCCTCCTCAAAGAAATCTAGATCACCATATTCCTTTAAAGACTGGATAAGATCCTTTTACTGTTAGACCATATAGATATCCCCACATTAAAAAAATTGGAATCATACAACCAAGTTAAAGTTCTTTTGCTTCACCAGTTCTACTAGTTAAAAAGATGGAAAGTTCTTGGAGGTTTTGTGTGAATTTTAGAGAATTGAACAAGATTATAGTTAAGGATAAATTTCTCATCTCAATTAATGAAGAGTTAATGGATGAGTTAGGAGGTTCCAAGGTTTATTCCAAACTGGACGTGAGAGCTGGTTATCATCAAATTAGAATGTACCCTCAAGATATTCCTAAGACAGCATTTGGAACACATGTTGGACACTATGAGTTCCTTGGTATGCCTTTTGGACTTAAAAATGCCCTTACCATATTCCAAGCTCTTATGAACCAGGCGCTTTTTCAACATTCAACGAAATTTATATTAGTTTTCTTTAATGATATACTAATATATAGTCCCGTTTTAGCTTCACATGTAGGACATTTAACTATTGCTTTGACACTGCTTAGGAAGCATACTCTATATGCAAAGCTCTCCAAGTGTTCATTTGCTCAAAGTAAGGTACAATATTTGGGACATATCATTTCTGCAAAAAGGGGTCTCAGTTGATCCAAATAAAATTGCTTGTATGCTCAGTTGGCCAAGACCAAAATCAGTTAAGGCTCTTAGGGGATTCTTGGGCTTAACTGGATACTATAGGAGGTTTATCAGGAATTATGGGGAAATAACTAAACCATTAACCAAGCTACTATAAAAGGATCAGTTTTAATGGAATAAAGAAACTGCAACAACTTTCTAGTCTTTTAAGTCAATTATGAGTTCAACACCTGTATTGGCTTTGCTTGATTTTACTAAGACATTTGTCATTGAAACTGATGCTAGTCACAAAGGAATTGGTGCTGTGTTAATGCAGAATGGAAGACCTTTAGCATTTTTGAGCTAGGCTTTGGCTCCTAAACATTTAGGTTTGTCTATATATAAAAAAGAGCGATTTGCAATTTTATTGGTTATTACTAAATGGAAGCCATATTTGTTGGGAAATTATTTCACTATAAAAACTGATTACCAGAGTCTTAATTTTTTTTGGATCAAAGATTGACTACATTTCTGCAGCAGAAGTGGTTGAGCAAAATGCTAGGATATGACTATGAAATCATTTATAAAAAAAGGATCAGATAATGCAGTAGCAGATGCTCTTTCTAGAAGAAGTGGTGATGAAGCAGATGCTCAGATATTGGTAATGACTTAAGTAATTCCTACTTGGATACAAGAAGTATTAAATTCTTATGAAGGTGATGATCATGTTCAGTCCATAATACAGAAATTAAGCATTCAGTCAGATGATATTCCTTAGTTCACTTTAAAAAATAATGTGTTGAGGTATAATGGCTTGATATATATTGGTTCACAGACCAACCTCAGGAAAATACTATCTTCAACATTTCATGACAGTCCATTAGGTGGACATTTTGGTATACAAGTTACTACAAAGAGATTAGAAACTTATTTTAATTGGAACTCAATGAACTCAGATATTAAGGAGTGGATTAAGCAATGTGACATATGTTAGAGGAAAAAAATTGAAACCAATCCTTATTTAGGATTGTTACAGCCTTTACAGGTGCCTTACAAGCCTTGGACAGATATATCTATGGACTTCATTGAGGGTCTACCTAACTCTGAAAGGAAGACTGTGATTTTGGTAATAATAAATAGGTTTAACAAATTTGCTCATTTTGTTGGTCTGCAAGATCCCTATTCTGCCAATACAATAGCCAAAGTTTTCGTTGATAACAACTATGGAATATATGGATTACCACATAATATTGTCACAGATAGGGATAAGGTGTTTATAAGTGCATTTTGGCAGACTTTGTTTAGATAATTGGGAATCAAGTTATGCTTGAGTACAACCTATCATCCTCAGTCTGATGAACACATTAAGAGGTTGAATAGGTGTTTAGAGTGTTACTTCAGGTGTATGTGTAGTGAACATCCTAGAAAATGGTACAATTTGCTGAATATGACCCAATGGTGGTATAACACTAATTACCACATTGCTTTAAAGTGTACTCCTTTTCAAGCATTATTTGGATTTTCACCTCCTTATCTTAACTTCCATCAAGTTGAGAACACAAGAATTCCAGTTGTGGATAGTTTAATGAAGGAAATGAGTGGAGTTATGACTGATTTAAGGGAAAAATTGTTGCAAGCTTAGTCCAGGATGAAGAATTATGCAAACCAGAATAGGACAAAAAGAAGCATTGAATTGGGGGATTATGTTTATTTGAAGCTGCAACCATACAAGCAGTCAAGTTTGGCTCAAAGGTCTAATTTTAAATTAGCACCTAGGTACTATGGCATTTATAAAGTAATTGAAAAAGGCCAGTGGCTTATAGATTAGATTTGCCAAGCAATGCTTAAATTCATAATATTTTTCATGTGTTATTACTGAAAAAGTAGATTGGTCTTCATGCAAAAATAGCCCCTACATTACCACCTATAGCTATTGATGGAAGGCCTAAAATTATGCCAGTTCCTATATTGGATAGGAGAATGGTTAAATTTCAGAATAGACCTAGAATTGAGTATCTTATTCAGTGGGCTAACAACAACAAAGAAGATGCTTCATGGGAGGATGCTCAACAAATGACCCTTCAATTTCATATTTGGATTTTAATCCTTGATGACAAGAATTGTTTTGAAAGAAAGATAATGTTATAGTAACAACTATAGCAGTTGGATTAGCAAGTGCAGTACAGGAGTAATTGAAGAATTGATACAACAACAGGAATGACTTATGCTTAGTAGCTAATAACAGAAGGTTAAATTTGACCAATAAAGGAATGCCAACTATTCCAATTCAGCTCAGGACCATTACAGTGGGAGTAGTTAGTAACATAATCAACTAATGAAGCTAACATCAGAAATAACAGAATGAAGATTGGGCAGGAAGAGTAGTTATTGAAAGATCAGTTATTTTAAAATAGAATTGAGAGGGAAAGTTAGCTAGAAATTATTAGTAATAGTTAATTGTGATTGGTTGTAATAGTGTTAATGGAACTGTGTAAAGATGTGGAAGCTGGAGAAAGACCGAGGGAGATTATACGGAGAAATTGCATTTATAATTCATATCTTCCTATTCTGTAATTCAAATTTCTATCAATTAATTTCATTACTCTCCATTTTTTTTCTTTATTTGCTTTTATTTCCTTCTTTTATTTCTCTTGATTTCTTGAATCGTGATTGTTCCTTATAACAATGGGAATGAAATGACTCATTTTAATGAAATAAAAAAATCATGTTTGGTTGTTCTATCGAAATGAAATGGACCATTCTCATTTCTCACAAATTTATGAATTTTATTCTTTGGGGAGAGTATGAAATGACTTATCCCAATTGGAATAGAATGAATCATTCAACTGTCTATTCTATTCCTTCACTCATTCGATTCGTTCAATCCAAACGTAGCATAAGTATGATTGCAATTTTATTTTTTGTCAATCAGATGACAATAATGTTGGATTTTTCCTATAAAAATCTTATTTATCTATTTATTTAATGTTTATTTATTTATGTTGGACATTTATTTATTAATAAAAGTATATCATTTATCATTCAATAAATGATCGTTTTGTTTGTTTATATAGATCTCCATATTTTATACATTATGGTTTATGTGTATAAATAAATATTATATATAGAAGATATAAATCATATGTAATATATAAATAAAGAAATAATGGTTTATAATCCATAATAATTTAGAGATATTATCATATAGGTTATAAATCTTTAACAAAGATGATTTATCTTGATCATGAAAGTTTGACTTCTAATTAAAGTACCAGTGCATTAACGATGTACATTAAACGGATCATGTGATAATATTTTATTTATAAAATATTTTCATATAAATACTAATTTGTGAAATTTCTTAATTTTGAAATAATAATGGACTTAATATTGTTATATATATTAATTTGATGTTCCAATGAGTGAGATTACAGTGTGTTAATTAGTACCTCGGAATGTCGATTAATATATTTAATTAATATTAGGAACATTGTTATTGTCAAAACATCTATTAGATTTTTTATAAGGTAATTTATTATTGATCATAAAATCTTGGCCGAGTCTTTTAATATTCATTATTAGAAGAATTAATTTAATTGTTAAATTAATTTATGGTCAAATAAAGATAAATTATAGACTTATGAAATTAGTTTAAATATATCGGGATTATATTAATTCTGAAATATTTATGTACATCTATAGAGGAAATATTTACAGTTTATTAGTAAAGGGTATATCTAATTAATTCCTAGACTAAAGTGCAATTACAATTATTTAGTGAAATTAATTATAATTAATATTTACTTTGAATATTATTATTAGATAATAATATCTAAATAAGTGTTAGAGTCAGAAGAGAAATCCCTTAGGATCCCCTTCCTATCCTAACACGGATCAAATTTATAATAGAGAGTAAGGATCAATGTTATTATAAACATCATTGATTAGAAACGTGTTTGAGATTTTTTCATCAAAAGAAAATACAAAAATTACATATTCTCTCTTTCAGCCTAGGAAAAACACAGTTAGGATTTTTTTCCAGAAGGGTGTTTTAGAAGCCATATTCCAGATTCAAACTATTTGAATATTTAAACGTGTTAATTCAACCAAACACTAGTTAACAAATTCGTACTCTAGGTACATAATGTGTACATATATATATAATATTTGTTGTTTTGCATAAAAGCATAAAGATGATCTTGTTTTTGTTTTTATTTTTAAACCTATTTTAGGAGATTTTTTTCAACAAGTAAGTCGAGTTTGGCATCTTATAAGAGAATGCATAATTGAAGGCAATATAATTGATGTATCGTGCAAGTATTAAACTGGTTGTAAATGAGTTCAATTAATCAATATTAGTAAGGATGTAGATTTTCCATTACGTCATCGCAAAAATATTCGTTCTTTGGCAAAAGTTTTGAACGTGTCCAAGTTTACTCTTCATAGACAAATTAAAGATGGTGCTATGAGAGCACACACTAATACAATCAAGTAATAGTTGACTGAAGAAAATAAGAAAGCCAAGATTCAATTTTACTTATCAATGCTTGAGCCAACAAGTCTCCATGATCAGCCTATGTTTCAAAATATGTTCAACTATGTCCACATCAATGAAAAATGATTCTATTTAACGAAGGAAGTAGAGGGATATTATCTTCTTCCTAAAGAAAATGATCCACTACGCACTTATAAGAGCAAGCGATTCATCACAAAAGTTATGTTCCTAGTAGCGGTAGCAAGGCAACGATTTGATGAAAATCACAATCAAGAACTTTCTGGTAAAATTAAAAAATTTCCTTTTTGTTTATCAAGAGCCTGCTATACGGAATAGTAAAAACAGAGTTATTGGAACCTTGGTGACAAAATCGATATTATTGGTGACAAACAATGTTTTTCGATCATGCTTGATTGAAAAACTTATGCCAACAATCTGAGCTAAATGGCCACGTTATGATAATATTGACACAATATATATTCAGTAAGATAATGCAAAACCCCACATTGATCCTAATGATTTTGAATTTGTTAATGCTGCATTTGGTGATGGATTTGATATTCGTTTATCTTTTCATCCACCATCCACCATAGAGTTTAGATATGAATGTGTTAGTACTTACATTTGTGAGTTCGTTTATTTGATTTGATGATAACAATGATATTAATGTATATTTGTTATCTCAAGTAAGTTTTGTAAAGTTCTTACGAGAAATCTATGTAATAGAACTTAGCTAGGGATTTAATTTGTTTGGCAGATTCAAAATTGTTAGATATAATGTTAGTGCACTTGAGTTGAATGTATTTGATTTAATGAAAACAAAAGATACTAATGTATATTTGTAATGATCAAGTAATTTTTTTGTACAATCCTTATAAATGAAAAAGTGTTGTAAAAGGATTTATGAATCAAACTGTTAGGTTGATCCAAATCATAGAGATAGAACTTGTAATAGATTAGACTAAAACCGCATAGTAGAAGACCTAGCTACTCTGAGATCGCAGAAGTCAAGTAAAATCGTCGAGCAGAATAAACAGTCACTCCGAGATTGTAAAATGTAGAGTAACAACTAGATCGTAGAATGATTAAAGGAACTTCAAGATCTAAGAATGAAGAACGTATAGTAACAACCAGAGCGTAGAATGACTGAAAGAATTTTAAGATCGTAGAGCAAAAAACTTAGTCATCGTAAAGTCAAGCAAGAATCATCGAAAGAATATAAAGTAAGAAAGATCATATAGTTCAACAAAGATCATCCAACAAAAGAGAATCGTAGCGAACAACAAAGATCATTGAACAGGAAAAAAAAATTGTAGAGTTCAGTAAATCAGTCAAGAAAAAAGAAGAAGTATAACCCTAGATCGTAGAGTAGAGTCAAGAACTTCAAGTTCATAGAGTAAAGTCAAACAACTCAAGATTGTAGAGCTATATATCATATCACAGTGCTACATCAGATTATAGAGTGAAAAATCTGACGTGTCAATAACTGATCTACAATAAATGATTGGGCATCTTTTTCAAATATTCTCTTAAAGATATCAGACTGCGCTGGCAAAAAGGATAAAAATTGAATTCAGAGCTTTATCCAAAAACGATTATTTTAGCAGATGCAAATGTCGCGTGTTTACTACTGCAGCGAACAAAGTACGACTGATAGTGACACCCAGTGGTCCAATCGATAAACCTACAGAGCCAAAATAATAAGACAGTGACAAGTGTTTTAGGAAGAATTGAGCAACGGTAACTTTCAAATGAGAATATTTCAAGAAATGCCTATAAAAGGATTACTGTTCCAAACTCCAGGAACTAACGATTCAAATATAGAGAAGTTCTAGTGTTCAATGGAGGTTCAAAGAAAGGATAAAGTAGAGATTGGAAGAAGACAACCGGTAGGAAAGGGGAA
The DNA here is from genome assembly GCA_947179155.2 of Hedera helix. Classification (NCBI taxonomy): domain Eukaryota; kingdom Viridiplantae; phylum Streptophyta; class Magnoliopsida; order Apiales; family Araliaceae; genus Hedera; species Hedera helix. The sequence goes on along the minus strand of OX359274.1, from coordinate 30,669,098 downwards.
AAAGAAGAAGATGCGTTGAGTAGTCAGGAACGGGAAGGAAGAAAACACCTGAAAATGGTGGGATGATGAGAGAGAAAAGAGAAGAGAAAAAGAGTCATTTTCATGGTTGATTTTTGTTTTATTGTGTATTCACTGCAGTGGGACAATTATATCACTCAAAATATTTATTCAATTCTCACACGTATGAACAATCTGTTGAAAATTAGGGATTCCATCTTATTCTGTTTATTTTTTCCACGGCTATGTTCGTTTGTTAAAAATATATTTGGGAGGGGATTTTTAGTTCCTTAATATTAGACTATTAGTCCCATAAAATTATTTAATAGCTTAAAATGAGAAGGACTATTAATCTTAATTTAATTTTTTCATAGAATTATATAATCCCACATAAATAGCCTTAGAAATGATTAAAAAATAGTCTATAAGACTATTTAAAGGACTATTAATCATTTATTATAGGATAAAATAATTTGAAATAATATTAAATTAATATAAATAGTTTAATCTCAAGTATATTTTTTACAAATAAATATAACTTAAGATTAAAAGATTTAAGAAATTCCAACCCAACAAAAAAAAAGGGTTCGGAGACCTAACGAAAAATTGTCAATAGAACAACGAGAGGGGTTAACGCATTGTATTATTATTAGTGGTAAAAAATCTGGTTTAGATATATTACTGAAAATAAAACTTGGTAGGGGGATTTTATCAATTTTGGAAAGTTAAATTAAAATGAAATTATTTTTTGAGAAAGAGGTAGTATTTATTACGTGTTGTGATGTGAGCAAAAAGAAAAGAAGGATAACAAGAAAGAAAGTACTAATTTCGTTTCCAGTTTAGTCGCCGCAAACCCGCCCCCTCTTTCTCTCTCCAAAAGCTTTCTCTCTCTAAATATCACGTCAAATCTCTTCAGCTTCGTATTTCTTCTCAGCGAAGGTAAGAAGATAAGAATGGAGTCACCGGATTCTCGTTACGCCTCGTCAAATGAGGCTCCGCGAAAGCAATCTTCTCCAAGAAATTCACTGACTGAAGGTAAAGATCTGCAGTCTTACTCTGATCTGTTTTTTCTTAGCAAATTTTACTCTTGAATTTATATTGATGTTTGTGTTTATTAATGTTTATCACGCATTCGTTTATGTTCAGATGGTTATTGAACTGGAAGTTTAGGAATTGCAATGTGGACTTTCTACAATTTCTTCTGTTGTTTTATTTTGTTAGTCTGTGCGAAACCATAGAGATTGGTTAAATTTTGTGTGATTTGGGTTGTGTAGTTCATTAATGGATAATTTTGTGGTTCAGTGATGAAATCAAGCTGAATTAGTGGAGATTTGATGCTGCTGCTGCACTTTATAATAGAGTAAATGGATTCAAGCAATTGACAGCAGCATGTATTGAATTGAATGACCTCTATATTGAATCCATTGCTTTCTTATAACAGACACGTAAAACTGAAATAAGCACCTGTCTTTTGTTGAGGATGTTTTGTTTTTTTTTTGAAACATTTATTGAGGATGTAAAAGAGACAAATTAGTGTATTTGAATGAACTTGCTTGAAATTGTCTTTTCATCGCCTATATTTTTGAAGGTTATGTTGTAATCATTTCATTCATTTGTTATTAATAACTTGTTTGTCGTATTTTCCCTTAAAATAGTCCGTTCCAAAGTGCTTTTATTGTGAACCAAATTTGCTGAAATATTTTAGTACTTCAAAACTTTAACCAAATAGAACAGTTTGCTACCATATAGTAAACTTATTGAGCACATGTAGGATAGTAGAACAAGAAAGTACAGGTAAATTAGTTTGGAACATCAGTTTGTGCATGGCTGTAGGAGAAGCATTTGCAAGAGAATAAACACTACAGAATCTTAGTTCTGACTTCGAATACCACCTGTGACCTGTGAAAATCTTAGCATTTATGTTTGAAGAACCGCTGAAACAATTGTTTGTCGTGAAACGGAGAGATTGTAAGAGTGTTCAATAACATTTTATTGTTTAAATGCCAGGATAACAAATGCTGAAATATTTATGATAAAACAAATAAGAAGGGCTGAAGTAAATAACTTAGCAAGGGTAATTTTCCTTAATCTTGATACTTCTTTTCATTGAAATTAGAATGACCTCCGATATGGAGGTGCATTTGATTTGTTATATGATGCTTCTTGTATTTATTTTTTGCATTTAAGCTTGGTGAGTCATAGAGTAATATTGCGTAAAAGAATAACTATGTATATGTAACCGCTTTAAACAAAGCTGAACAGGGAAACAACTGATGTTGGGTTTCCGTGGAGCGTTTTCTATGTGTGACCCTACTATCCTATGCACTAGTGACATACTGAACGTGACCTGCTTCCCCTCCTTTTCCTTTCATTTCTATTTTTTGATGTACTTTTAGGATAAAATCACCTTTACCTAGTCATTCAATGAAGTCACTAGAGAGTGTTCTCTGTGTAACTCTACTGTCCTATGCACTAGTCCAGGAAGTACGGATATGGGTATGCGTCCCAGGAATTTGAGGAAATGGGATTCAGGTGTGGTGGGGATATGACACATATTTAATTATTAAATATATAAATATGTTGAAAAATAAGTAATTTCTTTGACTTGGATCAAATTCCATTTAAGATATTTTTATTTACCAATGTTTCACTTATATTTGCTGAGCCCAAATGAAAGTGGACGAACTTATTTAACTTTCTACTCTTTCCTACGTATTTAATTCCCTCCTCTTTCTTACTTTTCTTTACCTTTGGTGCATTTTCTTGACTTATGTTTTTCTAGTTTATATGCTATTAATTTATGAGTTCTTTATAAATTGTTTATGCAGGATAGGAGTTGATGTATCCATATAGGTTAAAGAAATTGCTGTTTTTTAAGTTTTGATACCTAAAATGTCAATTGAATTGTTGAATGCTATTGAATTATAAAGTACTCATTTGGTTCCAAAATATAAGATTATTATTGACTTTTTGAAAGTCAATTTGTGATATTTTCTAATTCAAAATTGGTATAGACTCTTTTAATTTTAGTTAATACACTGATGAATGTTATAAACATCTAAAAAGTACTACTAATTATAAGGTTTATTTTTGTATATTTTTAAATTTGAAAATGTCTCATATTGACTAATAAAAATCAATAATGATATTATATTTTGGGAACAGAGGGAGTTATTATATTTCATCCATTGTGCGCCTTGTTTCAAAAGGGGAGTGCCACGCACCTGAGCCTCGTGCCTAGGCTCCAGGTCTAGGGGCATTTGGGATGTACCTTGCGCCTTAACAACAATGGATGCATTATTCTATTAATGCAGCATATTGACAAATGACAACACTGGATTTATCTGTTGCAAATTTATGTATTCTAATTTGCTTCACACTTTGTAAAAATTCATCTTGTTGGCGAAAAAGTATGTAGAAATACATACAAATTCGAAATTGTTTTTTGTGAACTAAGACTTTTGTGTTCTTTTTCTTTTTGGTTGTTATTTATTGTCAAGATTATACAGAGAAGAGCACATACCTTAGGTTTCTTGTATCACACATTGAAGCTGGTTCAGTTATCGGGAAAGGTGGTTCGACAATTTCTGATTTCCAGTCACAGTCTGGAGCACGTATTCAATTGTCACGCAACAATGAATTCTTCCCAGGAACCTCTGATAGGATTATTATGGTATCTGGGGCAATCAACGACGTACTCAAGGCGGTTGAGTTAATTCTTGAGAAGTTGCTTAATGAGGTAAGCAAAATGGCTGAGATTCTAAGCACTATATATCCTGAATGTATTGTTTGAAATGATTTGTCATTGTGCTTGTTAGTCTTATGGTGAAGAAGTTGATGATGAGCCAAGATCCAAAGTTAGACTTGTTGTACCCAACAGCGCTTGCGGTGGAATCATTGGGAAGGGAGGAGCTACCATAAAGTATGAATACTGCTTATTTTTATTTGTTTTCCTTCCCTATTAATCTGTTAAGGTATTTTGTGTTTCCTGCTCCTTTAGTATCTAGTAAAAGAACCACATCACACAAAATTTATGAATATTTATTTTTCTAATCATTGTGTACTTGTCATCTTTTATTTGTTATTTAGTTCACTATTCAGTCAATCTCTGCAGAGCAAAGGATTGCTGGTTGCCTGGTTTGTTCTGAAATTTGCTAATGGTATTATTTGAACTTGTTATCTAGTTATTAGGCTTTATTATGTTCAAATCCTGGCTGCATAGCAAATAGGACTGATCCTTTATACAACAATGCTTGAATTTTTTTCCTACGGCTGAGATGATTGACTTGTCGCAAGTCTTGATTGTCATGAAACTAGTGATTCATGAGATGCTTGATTTTTCTATTCCTGCTGTATTATCTGCTCGAGGGTAGATTTCTGTGTGTATTGCTTGTTATGTCAAATAGGGTTATCCTTAGGTCTGTTACATATACTAATTTCTGCGTGAACGACGTTTTTTCTTTCTTCTCTTATGAGGTTGCCTTTGTGCATCTTGGCTATCATGGCTGATCCTTTAGATGATTCATTAGATTTTGAACTCCTTTTCTGCCGTTGTATTCTTATGATTTTGTAGGAAAACATAAAACAAAGATAATAGAAAGTAACACTATGCTTGACTTTATTTGCATGCACAAGGTGTTCATCAGTTTGTGTAAATAGGGCATTCCTTAATTTTGTGTTGATATTTGATTGAAGACTTTTATGTGTTTAGTTGAAATATTGATTCTCTAATAGAGACTACACATTAATCAAGTTGATAAACAGATTTGAGTGAATATCTATGTCACTAAACACCAGAAGATAAATTATGGAAAGTTCAATGGATTATTTGTTAATTATTTCTTATTCTTCTCACCATCCCTGAATAAATGTTGTAATTTCATTTTTATGGTCCAAATTGTCTTAGAATTAATAATTAAGTATATTTATTTAGAGTATTGAAATCACAAACTTTGGGTTAAGTAGTAGTGCATTTTATTTGGAAGGAAATTTTTGAGACAAATTTTTTAAAAATCTCTCTTCTTCTCTTTTCCTATCTCTCTTTATAAAACTCACAAACAAGAGACTTTTAATCACTTCCCTAAATTTCACTCATCCTTTCTTTTCTCTTGTTTTTTAAAACTCATAGACACGTGTAAGAGTTTCGGAAGGTTTACAATACACTTCCGGGAGTGAGAGTGCTGGAAGGTAGTGCAAACACCTTCCGGTACTCTTACCCTCAAAAGTTAGATGACATCTAACACTATCTATAGATCATTCTCTAAATATGTATATAGATACATACATATATGGGGAAAGGGAATTTGAAGTATGCCTTAGCCAAGTTTTGCTACAAATCACTTTAAAAACAACATTTTTAAATGTTTTGTTAAATATCTAACCATTCAAATGATAAGAACATGAAAAAATAAGAGGGTGTCAATCTGTAGGAAATTTAATAAAGTAAAACCTCGTTATCAAATAGTCAAGAACATGAATAAATCTATGCCCTTGAAATTTCCTTAGTGTAAGGGGTTTCATTTCTTAATATTCCATGAAAATTGTTAATTTTTGATTTTCTTATCATATGCATGGTTGGATATTTAAGAAAACACTTAAAAATGTAGTTTTTAGAGTGATTTTAGCCAAGCTTGGCTAAGGCATGCCTTGAATTCTATTTTCCCTACATGGGTGATGTGTTGGTAGGTTCTAAGGGATGAATTAAATGTCTAAATTTTATTAGCATCCTTTCAAGCTTTTATTTGGTAAAAAAATCAAACATCTGGAGTACGACAGCTTACAAATTCAAGGTGGAAATGCAGAGGTCATTAAATTCTGATGACTGCTTTCATACTTAAAAAAACGACTGTGGAAGCCTTCTTAAATTTATTCTACATTTTTTCCCTTTTATCCCCTGTTTTAAGTTATAGGTTTTCCGCCATCATATTTATAGTATTTAGAGTCAATAGGACTTTGATTTGGTGGGAAAAGAAGTTGTCTTGTACTCAGCTTTGTCTTTTCTTTTTTTTTGGTCCTTGTCCTAATCCTTCTTAAAGGTTTCACGTTCTTGCTTATTGCCAATGGTTCTGACTGCTGAGGTGTTTCTTTTAAAAAAAAAAACTGTTACTGCATGCGTGTATTTGTCGTAACTTATTTAACCTATTTATATATTATTGTTACTCATCTGAAGGGAAGAAGAGTATTAATTTCCCCTCCTATTTCGTTGTTTTATTATAAATATTTTGTTTCCTGTACCTATCTAAAAATTTGTGTCTCCACTGTAAAAAGTATCATAAATATATTGTTTTGCGTACAGATCAGTTTTTAGGGTTATTAGTAATGTTACTCTTGCTTAAAGCTGCTCTGCAGGATTATGATGTTTCTGATTACTAGTTGTACGCACGTACTGTTTGAACAGGTCATTCGTAGAAGAGTCTCAAGCAGGCATTAAGATATCCCCTCAAGATAACAATTATTCTAGCTTGTCTGATAGGCTAGTAACAGTGGCTGGTGTCATTGACGAACAGATGCGGGCTATTGAATTGATTTTATCAAAGTTGTCTGAAGATCCTTATTATGCACAATCCATGAGTACCCCGTTTCCTTATGCTGGTATGGATTTCTAAACATCTTTATTTAATCACCCGTTTAATTTATATAGAAGCTAATTTTACTACTGGACCCACGCACAAGAAGAAGAAAAAACAATACAGAAGAATGGCTACTAATGCCATGCATGTCCTGTAGGAGTTCACTTGGATGTCAATAAGGGGCTATGTGATTGCCTCTAAATTGGTCTGGATGACCCTAAATCTGAATCGGGCAATTTGACGTCAATTGATTCTGGGTAGCAAGCCATCAAACGGGAAAGCAGAAGCTTAACCCTGCGTCCTAGTAATCAAAATTACCTAATAACATTAGTGGCTAACTCATAATCATAAGCTATTAAATTAACTTTATCTGCTATGGCAATGAATCGATTAAAAAGTTATTGTTCAGTTCTATGAAATTTCAGAATTACCAAAATAGTCTTGATTGCTTAGACCTTATCTAGTAACCTGCACCAAGTTACTTTTTTGATGACAATGATACCCACAGCACTAAGGAGTGTGCACCCGATAAACATTTGGGTAAATTCAATATTCCACCAAACATGCACATTGGGTACATCCAGTGAGACATTGCATTTGCGAACTATTGACCCATGTCATGTGCCTTGGAAATCCCAACTAGGCTCACTACCACTAGCTAACCCCATAGAGTTCCAAGTAGGACTGTTAATTTGCTATGTGAGCTGGTCTTAAAACTGTCCAAGCTTAGCCCAATCAAATATTGACTAGCCTGGTTTGGTCTCATCCCATTCGGGCTTGTAATAAGTTGTTCTAACTCAGCAGTCGGCCCATATGTGATCATGAGCTTTGAGCCTATTTTCGGGCTAGCCCAAACAAAAAGCATCAAAATTAATAAGCAAAAAATGATTAACAAAAACTAATGCAACTCATTATTAAAACGACATTAGCTCATATTAACGACCCATTGATAAATATATAAAAATATTTGCAAGTCATAATATCAAAATATCACCAAAAAATAGGAAGTTCGAACTTCATACATACAAATAACCATGGTAATAATGCATCTCCATATTATTTATAGATAATATTAGTTAATATGACAAAATATTTAAAAAAATGAATAAATTTAAAGAAAACATGATGGTTAAATTTTAATGAAAGAGGTTTTATAAATATAAGTTGAGACTGCAAATATGTGATAATTAATATAAGTAATATATATATTTATATATTTTTTAATACTATAGTTTGATCAGGTTTATAATGGCCCGAAGGACCTATTGACTAAACTCGGCCCAAATTTCATTTTGGAGCTTGAATTTTTGCCAAAGTTTGGTTCGGCTCACTCTCAAATTAAATTCGAGTGAGCTTTTAAAGGGACGAATGATCGAGCTTTGACCGGCGCAATTGATTGTCCTAGATCCAAGTTTTTGTGACCACTAATCACTTTTTCTGGTATTTTTTAAAACATATTTTAAGATGTTACCAAAACCATATTTATGCAGTATTTGTTTTGCATGTTTTTTGATTCTCTATTTTTGTATCCATTTTATTTTCAACTAAACTAAAAATTTATAGAAGAACTAATAATTATGCTTTGGGCATGTCTTAAGATCCTTGCAAAAATAAAAAAGAAAAGAAAGCGGCCACAGGTTTTGACAGAGGGAGGATTGTCTCTTATAATTCTAATATTTAAGAAATGGTTGATTATAGCTTTTAGCACAATTTGTAGTAGGTTTTTGACAATATTTTCAATTGTCTTGCTTAAAATAAACTTATTGAAACAGAGGTCATGGGAAATTAATTGGCTTATGTTTGTATATGTAATACGGAAAGGAAAAAGAAATTCTTTATTATTAATTTTGTATTGTTAGCAAGGAATAAATATTGGATAATTAATGTAATTATTTAGTAGGATATTTTATGAGAGTTTTATTTTAATTAGGATAGTTTTATTATAGTAGTAAATTTTAATTAGGAGTTATATTTTAATTAGAAGTTATGTTTAAGTTAGTTTTTATAATTGGTAATTATCTCATTTAATTTGTATTTATATTTTTGAGTCCAAATTGGATTAGGAGAGTATTTAGGAGCATTATAAATAAGTTTGTAAACTCATTATTGTAGACAGATTATTGAAGGAATTGATTTGAGATTAAAACTGTGTGCTTTTGTGTGTGTTCCTTTACCGATTCTCTGTGAGGATAGGTACTCTTATTCTTTTTTTTCACTTTGTCCTATATCATTTGGTATCAAGAGCCAAAATTCTTGATATATTTTGATTTCACTTAATTCCTCTTACTCTATTTTTCTGAACTCCATTAAATTGTCGAAATTCGCTAGAGAATCGACAATAATTTTTCAAGACGAAATCATGATCTGTAGCAGAAATCGTCGTCGTCGTAGTTTCCATCTATCCAAAAAAAAAAAAAAAAAAAAAATACTACAGTACTCACTGCTACACTACTCGTTTATGGTAAATTACAGTTTGATATCCCCAAGTTTTTGAAAATTTTAATTTAGCCCTTGAAGTTCTAGAAAAGTTCAAAATAGTCCCTGCATTTTTATTTTCTGCAGTTTCATTACTTTTTAGTTTAGTCCATGTGGAAAAAAAAAAATGTCTTCAAAGTTTGATGATCCAGATTTTCTTTGGGCTAAGTAAGAACAACTGGAGTATTGAGTATTTGTCACATGTGAGTACTTTAAAAAGTATCGTGTTCCGTATAGTACTGAATATTGGGAATTATGCGATGAGCTTGCAATAACAGAAAAAAGTCTTGCCACTTTCAAATCACATTACGAGTACATAATTGCATCCTATAGTCCAAAATTTGTTCAAGCGCAAGGGAATGTTCATCCTAATCGTGTTTGTGCAACTACATCGACGTATTCACAAGAGGAGACCCGCAAAACAAATTCTCACAAGGTAATTGATGAATGTACCGCAACATCTAAGTTTAAAGAAAAGCAAGTATTCTCGCATATTGATATTTGTGAGAAACATGAAGTGGAAGTGGAAGATAAGTGTTAAACACATTGCCGATATGGAAGAAATTGAAGTTAAGTTTGGCCCCAAATGCGAAAAGATCAAGGAAGATAAAATTGAGGTCAACTATGTTGATTTTTTGTTTCCGATTGATATATTAGAGTCTCAAGGTATTTCAAAATTTTATATTATATCGCTGTGGTTCCCAAAGATTGTGCTAAAGAAACATCGGTTGCGCCACTTTTGTAGGAATGTGTCTCCTAAAATATGATTTGTTATTCTTCGATATTTTAAAACTCGTGAACGAGCTTTTTTCAAAGAAGATGAGAATGATGCGGAAAGGAAAAATAAATTTTTTATTATTAATTTTATATTGTTAGCTAGGAATAAATATTGGATAATTAATGTAATTATTTAGTAGAATATTTTATGAGAGTTTTATTTTAATCAGGGTAGTTTTATTATAGTAGTAGATTTTAATTATGAGTTATATTTTAATTAGAAGTTGTGTTTAAGTTAGTTTTTATAATTTGTAATTATCTCATTTAATTTGTATTTATCTTTTAGAGTCCAAATTAGATTAGGAGAGTGTTTAAGAGCATTATAAATAGGGTTGGAAACTCATTATTGTAGACATATTATTGAAGGAATTGATTTGAGATCGAAGCTGTGTGCTTTTGTGTGTGTTCCTTTATCGATTCTCAGCGGGGATAGGTAGTCTTATTCTTTCTTTCCATTTTGTCTTACATCAATATGTTTTACATTTTGTCTTCAGGAAACTTTACATTGAAGTGGCGGAGCTTTTGTTTCCGATTAATTTCTTTTTCTTTTTGTGATATTTGAGGAATTTTTAGTAAGTCCTTACAGAGAAACCTAATAAACAAGACAAAAGAAAGAAAGAAACAAATATTACAACAAGCGGCTCTTAATAACTAAAAGTGCAATATCAATGGAGGATGTAAAGTTGAATTCTGGACGACTCTGGTTGTACTTGGTGATACTAAATAGATGAAAAGGGAAATAGAAGATCAGTTGCTTGCCCTCACTTGGCCAAGTCATCCGCTTCTAAATGTTGATCTGGCGAGATTCGTGTTTCCTCATTATAAATATGATCCTGTTCTTGTTATAATGTACTAGAGTTATTTGTTGAACACGAATTGCTATTTGCTTGTTAATTTTCAGTTTCAAAATTTGGATGTTTTATTTGCCAATTTAATTTTATATGTGTTGCCTACTTGACTACTGTTTCAACAGGAGGATATAATGCAGTAAACTATGGTCCAAATGGAGGTGGGATGAAGTTTCAGAATAACAGGTACCAGAACAACAAGGTTAGTTCTATTTGTAAATGCTTTTATGACATAAATTACTTTTGGGTTTTAGTGAAGTGCAAACTTACTATTGTAGTTAGTGATCATCTTACCGTTTGGAAATTGTAATTGATCATGTCTGAATGGAAAGATGATAAGTCTATTAATGTGGAAAAAAAATAAAAATGGACTCACGCATAAGGCCCAAACTTGTACTTCATTCTGCACTAGTCCAACTTTACGTCTATTCACTGCTAAAATAGAAGGGCATAATGAATTATTGATTGGCAGATGATACTTGTCAAACTCATTTAGCCGGTTAGTCCATGGAGAGAATCTTTTGTTATGAAACTAGTTTTATCCTGGACTCATCTTTGGGAGACAAGTGTTCATGGCGTTCCTTGCATGTTTTAAAACAATTTAACATAAATATTTTAAAATGAAACAAAAGAGAGATCAAGTGTTCAGGGGTGGGGGTTGGGACAGGGAGGTCTGTGATCAGTTGTGGTTCTGATTTCCCCCTTTTGTACATTTGCTTTCTGAAAATTTTGATGGATTAGCTAACCACAGATTGTATAGTAGTGGTATATTTAATCCTTGCACTCTCAATGGATTGGGTTCTATATCTGCCCTTTTGTTGATCAGCCCTCTATATTCTGTCTGCACATTAAAGCTGCCAGCGCAAAGTGTTCAAATTTGCTTGTCTTTCAATTTCCATATAGTTGTGATTATTTGATGGTAAATGATATGGATCTTAATTCTAATTGGACTGGTACTTGTGTCAGGGTCCTGGTGTTTTGCAGGAAGATATGAGTAACTCGGTGACCATTGGCGTTGCGGATGAGCATATAGGGCTTGTTCTTGGCCGTGGTGGAAGGAATGTACTAGAGATCAGCCAGGTACATCAGCTGTTTTCTTTGTTGTGAATTGGCCAAATGTCCCATTTCACAAACACGAAATTTAAAGAAAAGAAAAAGAAACAGAATTTAAGAAATCAAAAATGTTGGAAGAGAAGGAATGAAAAGAAGGCATTTAGATTTAGAAATAGTTGTAAAGAAGAAACATGTTGATACTGATAAGATACCCATTATAGTCTCCACCTTCTCCTTTATACAATTTCAGTACATGTCTCCGCCAATATCCTTATCCTCAATAAACTTCAAAATACTAACTACTTTATCCTCATCTAAAAATAATAATAAAATCCTAACCTTATCTTTATTTCAAAATACTAATAATAATCCTAATAAAATAAACTTCCTTCCTAACATTCCACCCGCCTTGACAGCATCCTTGTCCTCAAGGATCAGGATTAAAATCTGGAAACTGCTTTACAATCAATTCAGCTTCTTCCCAAGTTGCATCATCCTTGGAATAATTTTCCCACTGCACTAACCATTGTACCAAAGTCCTGTTGTCCTTTTTAATGATTCTCCTATCCAATACAGCAGCAGGAACTAATTGAAGCATACCATCTTCACCCAAAAGAGGCAGGTCTTAAGCTAAAACTGCTGTAGCTCCAACTTTTTTGTTTAGAAGAGAGACATGAAATGTGGGATGAATTTGGGCGTCATTGGGCAACTTTAACTTGTAAGCAACTTGTCCCACTTTTTCAATTACCTTGTAAGGACCATAATACCTTGGGGCCAGCTTATAACATAATCTCTGAGCCAAACTCTGCTGTTTGTATGGCTGCAATTTAAGATAAACAAAATCCCCAACTTGGAATGATCTCTCAATCCTTTTTTGATCTGCGTAATTCTTCATTCTAGTTTGAGCCTTCAATAAATTGTCCTTAAGAAGAGACCACATATTAGCCCGTTCTCTCAAAAAAGAATCAACTGCTAGAACCCTTGTTGCTCTTCACTGATGAAAATTTAAGTGTGGTGGAGGATAGCCAAAAAGAGCTTGAAAGGGAGTAGTTTTAATTGTAGTATGGTAGTTACTATTGTACCACCATTGCGCCAACGGAAGCCACATAAGCCACTTCCTTGGTTTTAAACTGCACATGCACCACAACTACCCCTCTAAGCATCTATTTAGTCTTTCGGACTGCCCATTATTTTGCGGATGGTAAGAAGTACTTAAACATAGCGGTGTTCCCACTTGCTTGAATAATGTTAGCCAGAAATTGTTCAAGAAGATCTTATCCCTGTCACTTACTATAGTTTTAGGAAATCCATGAAGCTTATAAATTTGCTCCACAAAAAGAGCAGCCAAAGAGGACGCAGTGTAACAATGGTGTAGGCCAAGGAAAAGAGCTTATTTAGTGAATCTATCTACTATCACCCATATAACAGTTTTTCCACTTGAGATTGGCAAATCTTCAATAAAATCTCATGGAGATATCCACCCAGGGCTTACTAGGAGTTTGTAGTGGCTGCAATAGGCCTGGGTAAGGGACTGCTTCAGCTTTATGATGCTGACAAACATCACACTCTTTAACCCACAACTTGATTTGAGCTTGCATATTCGACCAATAGAACAGTTGCATCACCCTTTTAATTTTCCCTAGCCCTCGTGAATGTCCTCCTAATGGGCTGTTATGTAATGCTTGATACACCTTGAACCTTGTATCTCCAGATTTTCCCACATAGATCAATCCTTTATACCTTAACATGCCATTATGGATGACGAAGTTCGGTACTGCTGTACTGTCATTACACAACTTTTGAAGTATATCCTTCACCTCCCTGTCATTATCATAACTTGTAACAATGTCTTGCGTCCATGCTGGTACAACACCTGAGAGTACGTGTATGGAGCCTTCTTGAACCTCTTCGTCTCTTCTTGAAAGAGCTTCAGCCACCACGTTCTCAGCCCCTTTCTTATACAAAATCTCATAATCGTACCCCAACATTTTACTGAGCCATTTTTGCTGTAATAGGGTAGTTAACCTCTGCTCCATAAATTTTTTTTAACTCTGCTGATCAGTTCTTATAATGAAATGATTGCCCAATAGATAATACCTCCATTTAGTGACATCATGTATGCGCCAAAAACTTGTTGCCTAAAATTCGTCTTAGCATTTTAACACGCAAGTATACGCGTTCGATTGTAATATTCAGCAAACAAGGATATCGTTCCCACGAGGAAATAGATTAATACCTATTAATTACTAATTTTTAAACCAAATTAATCCTATTCAAACTACGATGGATAATTGCAGGTTAAAATGAAATTTCGTTGAAATTAACTTCTAAATAATTAACCACGAGACTAAATACAGATTGTTAGCTTAAGATCACAACTTCCCTTAGTATCTCATTTAAGTCAATGTACTTCCTCTTCAATTAATTTATTACACTGAATTGCTAACCCATAATTCTTTATAGTACCCATGCACCTCTTCCGATAGCACATGAATAAATCCTCCAAAATCTGGCCTTGAGGCGACATAATTGTAAGGAACATCCTAGTTAATTAACTCACTATATTCCTATGTGAATTAGGTCAACTAAGATTTAAATTCAGATTCTCTTGTTGGTTACAAACGACATATAAGTATATTCCTATCCTATATGCTAAACATATTAACCTTAACAAAGATTATATGGACAGTTGTTATCATACCCCAATCTAACCTAAACTCCGTTTTTCAACTTTGAATAGATTATCTCAGTAATTGTTAGCTAAGCAATTAATCAACACGCACAAGGTATGATAAACAATTCAGATACTAGCTTTAACCAAAGAGGAAGCAATCAACTAAAACTACATATTAAGTTCCATTGCAATCTTAATGTAAAGTTTAGTTCATAGTATCTAGACAGAGCAACATCAAATTTAACAATGAATACATATCAGAGATTACAAAAATCAGAGATAAAAGAAAGGATTAGAAGAACTCTGATGGTTACTCCTAAGCTCAGCCTTGAATCCTCAGAATCTGCAGAAAACTCTGTTACTTGCTGCTTCTGTGTGTTCTCCTTGATTCAGTCCTTCCTCTGATGCTCCTTACTCTCTGCTCCAGTTCTCTCCCCCCACGTCTCACGCTATTCTACTCTTTTTTACACGTTCCCCTCTATCATGACGGTTAATTAACTTCATTTTCTTCCTCCCGCGCTGCATTTCAATTTCCCTTTCTTTTTCAGAATTTCCGAAGTTCCAATTTGGCTCCTTCTGATCATGGGCGTCTAGACGCCGGCTCTAGTGCAAATCTGGGCGTCTAGATGCCGGCCAGTGGCCCACTATTTACAAAATTGTCATTTCCGGATTTTTCCATTTCTTTTAATTACTTTCTTTTCTAAAATGCCATATACGCCCCTCTTGCTATAACCTGCAATAAATAAACATAAAAACAAATTAAAGGAACCTAAAAACACTTAAATGTAGCAACTATTAGCTTTAACGATAACTGATTCATAGGTATAAAACTCACTCATCAAATACCTCCAAACTTGAACAATTGTTTGTCCTCAAGCAAACAAAGCAATTAACTGAACTAAATCACAATTTCTAAACGAACTACAGGCATGCATATGGATGTCCTACTAATGACTCGAGCAATATATCAACACAATTCATAAACTTCCGGCCTTAAAGATTCTTAAATGAAAACTTTGTAAAACTTTAAATTCATGCATAGCCAGAAATATAACATATCACTAATTTCATCTCACCATTGACCCTTTCGTGTGTGTGTGAATCAATATGTCACGCCAGCCGACCAACTTTCCACTCCAATGCATGACTCATCAATGGTCAATAAAAGATATTTAATCATATTCAATATTTTATTACCTCTCTATACACTTGTTTTCACACTTTTTTTTTCCTAACTAGCGAGTGCGTCTTACGCTCCATCTCGCTTGTTCTTGACTTGTGCAATGTTTATTTTTATTAGGCTTTTCAATGTCACCCATGTAACGAATTTTTCACCAGCGACTCCCAAACCAGACGACTTTAGGGCGCTAAGTGTAAATACACTTCTAAGGGTTTACTTGTCCGAATGATAAAGGCCACAAAAACAAACAAGCCAAGGGTTGCTCATATCTGTCTATATTATTTATTTATTTATTTGTTTATTTATTTTTATTTTTTTATAAGACAGACATAGAAGCAATTATTCATAATTTATTGCTCTTTTTAGCTTTTTATGATCCAACAAGTAATAGAGGCTACCAATATCCTAAATGAGCATCTCATTCACGAATTAAATCTCAATCCAACCGGCTTAACACAGTGAATACGTGCATTCAAAACCAACGGGTCTCAAGTACGATAAAAACTAGCAACAGTTATAATCTCGAACTAGCAATCCTTCTCCGTCTCACAATCATTATTAGCTACTTAGCATAACTATTTTTTTTTTAATATAAACTATAAACGCATCGCATGAAATGAGACTAACAATAACTGCTATTGCAAACTAGCATGAAATGCATGAAATGAGACTAACATAAACTGACCAACATTAAACTAATATTATACAAATAATTTTAACATCATCGTGTGAGCCTCGACATTGTATCTATGCATCGCATCTTGATGTTTGACAATGCGGTGGTTTTGGCGATCCATCCTCTGACTAACCCGCTCTATTCGACTAGCTACCAAGTCTATTCTCCTAGTATGATGCCTCAAATCACGTCGTAACTCGTCAACAAGGTTTGATGGTGGCACAGGATGCTCAAGATTATTAGGTTCCGTCGCTCCATGTTCAGCTGCTGTGATGATATATCCCAGCCCTTTTGGATGAGATTCTCCACCAGCCCACACCTTATATCTTGCTATGACTGAATGGTCAATCGGTGTCAATGTGTTTTCTAGAACTTCTTCTTTATCCCATTTAACGCCCACGCGCTTACACAGGTCGGTAATTAACGAAGGATGAGGTAGGCCACTAGATGTACTACCTTCAAGAGTCTTCACTATAGATGCATGTATCATCTCACCCACATCCAACGTCTTTCCCATTGCAATACAATATAAAAGGGCGGCACGTTCGTTTGTCACCTCAGTCTTATGCCGAGCAGGCATCAATTTTGCGCATATAAATCCAAATCACGCTTTTCCATAGCGACTAAGATTGGTACTTGGAAAATTAGTCGCCTCTTGTGTAGCTGTAGCTTTCCAATCCGTCCCGGGTTCACATAAGCTGAGAATTATTTAACTGTAGTTCAGGTCCTTAGTAATGTATTCCCCATATTCACAATATTTAATTTTCGGCAAACCATAATAGGCGTTGATCGCCTTTCGCCCCACATTTACCCATTTGCCCCGAACCATCACTAAATTACCCTCAGCCTCTGTTGCATTTGCGTAGAACTCCTTCACGATATTGACCGCGGCTGGTTCGGGTTGACTTGTAAAGTTTTGCCAATTCCGTTGTCTTATATTTGCCAAGATATCCCCATCTGTCTCATGTGGTTGCAAACCTTGTTCCGGAATCAAATTCTTGGTTGCTAACAGTTGGTGATAGCGTTGTGATGTAGCAGAACTCGTAAATCTTTTCTTGTCAAAAGAGTTCGATGAAGACGAACCTCCTCTCCTTTTCCTCTTGGAAGCCAGCCATTGGCAAGGATGAAGAACAAGGCTCAGCGGCTTGAAAACCAATTTGGATCACCCGTTTACACCAAATAGTTTATTGGGGCAATTTGTCGAACAGTTGGCGTGCACCACGAAATGCTCCTTCTTTAAATTGCCCCCAAACTTGATTTGATCCACCCACGAATGGGTTCTGATTTCCAACTCTCCCAACTAAACAAATAACATACAAAAATGCAACCCAATCCTCCAAATTGAGCCAACACAGACTCAATTGGGTAACCAATGTACAAAAATCCCAAACTCCGCTTTACTAATGCATATGTAGTTCGATGGACCAAATGAAACTTGCAAAACTTACTTGAAGTCCATGTGCAGCCAAATACCCCATGTGAAAGAGAACCTAATTGATGAGTGCTTTGATTCAATTTGAATTCCTGCTGCGTCGATCCGAGCAAGAGATGGGAAGTTTGGATTGTGTCTTCGGTTGGTTTGTTAAGTACTGAGATGAAGAATTTGAATGGGTGTAAGAGTGTAGATTGCGTGGGCACGTCGTGAATGGGGGAAGTAGTGTAGAATTGGAATCGGTTTGGAGGTTTTGAAATGGCTTGCTTTAAACACGTTTTTGCTCGATTTTTTATTTTATTTTATAGAAATGGGTGTATATACGCCGTGTTTTGTTCCTTGATGGGCGTCTTTACGCCTTCTCGCAGTAGGTTAAGAGGGGCCTCGGGCGTATCGACGCCGATAGTTGTTCCTTGGTGGGTGTCTTTACGCCATCTCGCAGTAGGTTAAGAGGGGGTTTAGGCGTATTGACGCCGAAATTTGCTCCTTGTAAGGCTTAGATACGTCGGGCTTCAGGAAGGAATTAAGGGCATGGGCGTAATGACGCCGGTTTTCCTTCTTGGTTGGGCGTATATACGCCGGGCTGCAGTGATGCCAAGGTGCCCAGGCGTTGAGACGCTAGTTTAGCCAAGGTCTTGGGCGTCTATACGCCCTGATGCTGCTCCATCAGGACTTAGAAAATTTTCCATTATGCTCCTTGATAGCTTGCAAACCTCAACCCAATTAAAGCAATATTAAGATATGCAAGGAATCTACTTCTAAAATTCAAGTCTATAAAATCCTAAGCTATAAAGATTAAAGTTAGATAACCAAATGTACTAAAAGTAAAATAAACACAAATAACTCCCGGGTTGCCTCCCAGTTAGCGCTTAGGTTTAGGTCCTCAGCCCGACCATGTCCTTGTATGCTCTAATCTTCAAGGGTGACTGACAACTTCTCACGATCAAAGCTTCCACCGTAATAGTTTTTCAACCTCTGTCCGTTAACTTTGAAGACTCTTTGAATTTGGCTCTTCCACTTCCACGGCTCCATGAGGAAATACTTTAGTGATACGAAACGGACCAGCCCATCTTGATTTAAGTTTCCCCGGAAAAAGTTTCAGCCTTGAGTTGTATAATAATACCGACTGACCTGGTTCGAACTTCCTTTCAATGATTTTTGTATCATGCCACCTCTTGATCCGTTCTTTATACAACTTGGCATTCTCATATGAGTGAAGGCGGAATTCATCCATGTGGTTCAATTGCAAGAGGCGCTTCTCTCCTACAACACATAAATCGAAATTCAACTTCCGGATAGCCCAATAGGCGTTGTGTTCCAATTCCACCGGAAGATGGCATGCTTTACCATATACCAGCTTGTATGGAGACATTCCTAACGGTGTTTTGTAGGTTGTACGATACGCCCATAAAACATCGTCTAACTTGACCAGTCCTTCCGCCTCAGATTCACCATCTTCTCAAGAATTCTCTTCACTTCTTGATTTGACACTTCGGCCTAGCCATTTGTCTGCGGGTGGTATGCAGTTGCGATCTTGTGAGTGATCCCATACTTAACAAGAGTAGCTTGAAGTAGTTTATTACAGAAATGCGATCGCTAATGATTGCTCGAGGTGTGCCGAATCTGGAGAAGATGTTCTTGCGGAGGAATCTAATAACCACTTTAGCATCGTTAGTAGGTAGTGCCACAACCTCAACCCACTTAGAAACGTAATCCACCGCTACTAGAATATATGAATTGTCGAAAGATGAAGGGAATGGCCCCATAAAATCAATGCCCCATACATCAAACAATTCAACCTCTAAGATCGTTTTGAGTGGCATTTCGTGCCGTTTTGATATATTGCCAACCCTTTGGCATCTGTCGCATTTCATCACGAAATAATGGGCGTCCTTAAAAAGTGTAGGCCAATAAAATCCCGATTGTAAAACCTTGGCTGCCGTTCTTTCTCCTCCAAAATGTCCTCCATACTCGGAAGCATGACAGTGATACAGAATGTTCTCCATCTCTTCTTGAGGAACGCACCTTCTCACCATTTGATCAGCACATTGTTTAAATAAGAATGGTTCGTCCCACATAATTTTTGACATCATGGAGGAATTTCTTCTTTTGCTTACTTATGAAATCCGGAGGAAACACTTTACACACGATGAAATTCACAAAATCTGCATACCATGGGGTTACTTGCTGCACGGCGAGAATTTGTTCATCCGGAAAAAACTCATTGATTACAGTTCTATCACCTTTATTCTGCTCAGAATTTTTCAGCCTTGATAAATGGTCTGCTACCTGATTTTCCGTTCCTTTTCTACCTCAGATCTCCAAATCGAACTCTTGCAACAACAATATCCACCGAATTAA
The DNA here is from genome assembly GCA_947179155.2 of Hedera helix. NCBI lineage: Eukaryota > Viridiplantae > Streptophyta > Magnoliopsida > Apiales > Araliaceae > Hedera > Hedera helix. The sequence continues at coordinate 30,649,056 of OX359274.1, read as the reverse complement.
TCTCGGTTTGGCATCCTTCTTAGCAATCAGATACTTGATCGTCGAATGGTCCGTGAATACGATCACTTTAGTTCCAATCAAATATGAACGGAACTTATCGAAGGCACAAACGATCGCCAACAACTCCTTCTCAGTGGTAGTATAATTCAGTTGAGCATTAGATAATGTCTTGTTAGCATAATATATTGTATGGAAAACCTTCTCCTTTCGCTGACCCAGAACTGCCCCAATTGCGAAATCACTCGCATCACATATCAATTCAAATGGCAGATCCCAATTCGGTGCTACTGGTACTGGTGCTGAAATTTGTTTCTTCTTCAAGACCTCGAACGCTTCAAGACATGTCTCATCAAAATGAAATGGAACATCTTTTTCCAGCAAACTGCATAATGGCTTCGTGACTTTGGAAAAATCTTTGATGAACCTCCTATAAGCATGCCCCAAAAAACTCCGAATACCCTTGACTGAAGTTGGTGGATGAAGATTCTCAATGGTTTCTATCTTAGCATTGTCTACCTCAATCCATTTTGCAGATACTTGATGTCCCAGGATTATCCCCTCTAAGACCATGAAATGGCATCTCTCTCAATTTAACACCAAGTTTGTTTCCATGCATCGTTTAAGCACAAGAGTAAGATTCTCCAAACAGTAATCAAAGGTATCCCCAAAAACTGAAAAGTCATCCATGAAAACCTCGAGGTTACGCTCGACCATGTCGGAAAAAAAAGCCATCATACACCGTTGAAACGTTGCGGGTGCATTACACAGTCCGAAAGACATCATTCGGAATGCAAATGTCCCATGTGGACATGTGAATGTAGTTTTTTTTTGGTCCTCGGGTGTTATAGCAATCTGATTATAGCCCGAGTAACCGTCCAACAAGCAATAATACTCATGCCCTGCTAATCTGTCCAACATCTGATTGATAAACGGTAGAGGGAAATGATCTTTACGAGTGGCTTTATTCAACTTCCTATAGTCCATACACACCCACCAACCCGTGACTGTTCTTGTAGGGATTAGTTTATTAGTCTTATTTGCAACTATCGTCATCCCCCCTTTCTTTGGCACACATTGGACCGGGCTCACCTATGAGCTATCTGAAATAGGGTAAATTATACCCGCATCCAACCATTTGATGATCTCTTTTTTGACCACTTCTTTCATTATGGGATTGAGTGTTCGTTGGTGCTCTATAACCGGTTTTGCCTCCTCTTCAAGCAAGATCTTGTGCATACAAAATGATGGACTTATCCCTTTAATGTCCGCCAAGATCCAACCAATAGCTGATTTGTACTGCCGAAGTACCCTTAACAGCTTGTCCTCTTGAATCTCATTGAGGGAAGCATAAATTATAACTGGTAATGTGGATGAAGAACCAAGATAAGTATATCGAAGATGGTTGGGTAACGGCTTGAGTTCTAAATTTGGCGGTTCCTCCATTGATGACTTGACTCTACCTGATGAATCTCCCGAATAGTCCAGAGCTTCAAACTTTGACTCAACCCGATTGAATGTTGGAGCTGAATCTAGCACTTGAGCCAATTCTAATGAAGCTGGCTCATCAGAAACCACGTCACTGATCATTACTGTCTCTAAAGGATCTGCATTTGCATTTTCCATCAAAACACTCCTAACAACTTCGTTAATTTGATCAACTCTGAAACATTCTTCACTGTCCCTTGGGAACTTCATGGCCTTAAACACATTAAATGTCACCTCTTGGTCTTGGACCCTCATTGTTAACTCCCCTTTCTGCACGTCAATCAATGTCCTTCTCGTTGCCAAGAAAGGGCGCCCAAGAATAATTGGTATGTTACTGTCCTCTTCAAAGTCAAGAACTATGAAGTCTACAGGGAATATAAATTTATTCACCTTTACTAACACATCTTCGACTATTCCCTTTGGGTAGGTAAGAGATCTATCCGCAAGCTGTAGTGTGACATTCGTTGGTGTAACTTCCTTCAACCCAAGTTGCTGATAAACTGATAACGGCATAAGGTTGATGCTGACTCCCAAATCACACAGACACATACTGAAAAATTGGGTTCCTATTGTGCACGGAATGGTAAAGCTACCCGGATTCTTCAACTTCGGTGGTAACTTCTTTTGTAATATTGCACTACATTCCTCCGTCAACGCTACTGTTTTAAACTCCCCCAGCTTCCTCTTCCTTGACAAAATGTCTTTCATAAATTTGACATAACTGGGCATTTGCTCCAAAGCGTCTGCGAACGGAATATTGATTTGCAGCTTCTTAAATACCTCTAAGAACTTAGAGAACTGTCTGTCTAGCTTCTGCTTTTGAAACCTCTGTGGAAAAGGCATAGGTGGTGGAATTGTATTCTGTTTGGTTTCAGTCTGACTCTCCACAACTTTCTCCTCACTCTTATCTCGTGAATCCCCTTCTTTTTCTTTCTCTTCTGAACAGTTTGCTTGCTTCTTCCCAACAAAATCTGAAGTTAACTCCTTCCCACTTCTCAGTGTAACCGCTTTGCAATGCTCTTTACCCTCACGTTTTGGATTTTCTTCAGTATCACTTGGTAGTGATCCTTGAGGTCGGTTATTCAGAGCATGTGCCAACTGCCCCAGTTGATTCTCCAGATTTTTGATTGCAGCTGACTGAGTTTTCACAGTGACGTCAAACTGATTCACTAATTTTGCTAACACGTCCTCCATCTGAGTTAACTTATCCGGCTGTTGATGATGTTGATTCTGAAATCCGGGTGGGTAAGAATTCCTTTGAGCTTGGACTTCTTGTTGTGGTTGATTATTACTCCATGAGAAGTTTGGATGGTTCCTCCATCCCGAGTTGTAAGTGTTTGAACTACTATTTGGCTGCCGGTTGTAATTGGACACATATTGAACAGATTCAGAGTTTAGCGCACATTCATCACTAGCATGGCTTCCTGCACACATCTCACAAATGACCTCTACCTTATGAACCTTGTGTCTCCCAAGTGCATCGATCTTCTTTGTTAGAGCAGAGATCTGAGTTTTCATTTGTGCGGACAATGTAGTTATTGCATCAACTTCAAACATACTAGCTGCTTTTGGTTGATTAATTCTTGCAGTAGGCCATTGATAATTGTTGGCTGCCATTTGTTTCAAGTAATGTATAGGCCTCGTCACAATTCTTTGACATGAGAGCTCCTCTTGCCGCAGCGTCTATGCTCGTTCTTATCGCACATGACAGCCCATTATAGAATGTTTGCACTTGCAGCCATTTAGGGACCTCGTGATGTAGACATCGCCTTAATAAATCCTTAAACCTTTCCCATGCCTCATATAACGATTCTGAATCATGCTGGACAAATGAGGTAATATCGTTCCTCATCTTTGCTATCTTGGCAGGTGGGAAAAACTTAGCTAAGCATTTCTGTGCCAAATCATTCCATGTCGTAATTGATCCGCACGGTAAGGAGTAAAGCCAGCTCTTCGCCTTATCTCGAAGTATGAATGGAAATAATCTGAGTCTGATTGCTTCTTCTATAACCCCATGATACTTGAATGTATCGCATATTTTTAAAAATCCAACCAAATGATCATTGGGATCATCATTCGGTAATCCTCCAAACTGGACTGCATTCTGTATCATCTGTATTGTCCCTGGTTTAATTTCAAAATTTGCTGCAGTAATGGCGGGCCTCGTGATACTCGATTGAAGATCAGTCACTTGCGGCATAGCATAATCCCGCAAGGACTTTTGTTGCTCCTCAGCCATTAGTTCAAGTTCTTGATTTTGAATTGTTTCCTGAATAAACTTTCTGAGTCTCCGGAACTTTCTTTCAATTTATTCGTCGTATTCTAACGGTCCCCGACTCTTTGAGCACGTTTGCATACAAAAATCAAGAGTACCTGAAAAGAACAGAATAGAAAAGAGTTTAAACTAAGATTAACTTAATCAAAATTAATAATGACAAGATATTAAAATAATTCCCGGGCAACGGCGCCAAAAACTTGTTGCCTAAAATTCGTCTTAGCACTTTAACACGCAAGTATACGCGTTCGATTGTAGTATTCAGCAAACAAGGATATCGTTCCCACGAGGAAATAGATTAATACCTATTAATTACTAATTTTTAAACCAAATTAATCCTATTCAAACTACGATGGATAATTGCAGGTTAAAATGAAACTTCGTTGAAATTAACTTCTAAATAATTAACCACGAGACTAAATGCAGATTTGTTAGCTTAAGATCACAACTTCCTTTAGTATCTCATTTAAGTTAATGTACTTCCTCTTCAATTAATTTATTACACTGAATTGCTAACCCATAATTCTTTATAGTACCCATGCACCTCTTCCGATAGCACATGAATAAATCCTCCAAAATCTGGCCTTGAGGCGACATAATTGTAAGGAACATCCTAGTTAATTAACTCACTATATTCCTATGTGAATTAGGTCTACTAAGATTTAAATTTAGATTCTCTTGTTGGTTACAAACGACATATAAGTATATTCCTATCCTATATGCTAAACATATTAACCTTAACAAAGATTACATGGACAGTTGTTATCATACCCCAATCTAACCTAAACTCCGTTTTTCAACTTTGAATAGATTATCTCAGTAATTGTTAGCTAAGCAATTAATCAACACGCACAAGGTATGATAAACAATTCAGATACTAGCTTTAACCAAAGAGGAAGCAATCAACTAAAACTACATATTAAGTTCCATTGCAATCTTAATGTAAAGTTTAGTTCATAGTATCTAGACAGAGCAACATCAAATTTAACAATGAATACATATCAGAGATTACAAAAGTCAGAGATAAAAGAAAGGATTAGAAGAACTCTAATGGTTACTCCTAAGCTCAGTCTTAAATTCTCAGAATCTGCAGAAAACTTTGTTACTTGTTGCTTCTGTGTTCTCCTTGATTCAGTCCTCCTCTGATGCTCCTTACTCTCTGCTCCAGTTCTCTCCCCCCACATCTCACGCTATTCTACTCTTTTTTACACGTTTCCCTCTATCATGATGGTTAATTAACTTCCTTTTCTTCCTCTCGCGCTGCGTTTCAATTTCCCTTTCTTTTTCAGAATTTCCGAAGTTCCAATTTGGCTCTTTCTGATCATGGACGTCTAGACACCGGCTCTAGTGCAAATCTGGGCGTTTAGACGCCGGCCAGTGGCACACTATTTATAAAGTTGCCATTTTCGGATTTTTCCATTTCTTTTAATTACTTTCTTTTCTAAAATGCCATATACGCCCCTCTTGCTCTAACCTGCAATAAATAAACATAAAAACAAATTAAACGAACCTAAAAACACTTAAATGTAGCAACTATTAGCTTTAACGATAACTGATTCGTAGGTATAAAACCCACTAATCAATAGCCGCTAGCAATTCCTTTTCATAGGTTGATGAGCCTAAGTTCTTAGGACTCAAAGCTTTACTCAGACACGCTATTGGTCTTTGATCTTGCATTAAAACAGCACCAATTACCTTTCCACTAGCATCGGTCTCAATGACAAAGGATTTAGTGAAATCTGGTAATGCTAATATAGGTGTAGAGGTCATAATGTGCTTTAACTGATTAAAAGCATTTGTAGCCTCTTCTGTCCAATTGAACCTATCCTTCCGCAATAATTGAGTAAGAGGCCGGCATATAACCCCATAATTTCTTACAAACCTTCGATAATACCCAGTGAGTCCCAAAAATTCTCTAAAGGGCTTAACATTCTTGGGCAGTGGCCATTAAACCATGCTTTCTATTTTCTGCGGATCCGCAGCGACTCCTTCTACACTTATAATATGGCCTAGGTTTTGTGAAAATGAACATTTTGACCTTTTGGCAAACAATGTGTGTTCCCTTAAAAGTTCCAAAGCAAGCTTCAAATGTTGAACATGGCTCTCTAAATCTGGGCTGTATATTAGTATGTCATCAAAGAATACTAATATAAAATTCCTTAAGTGCTTGGCAAAAACTGTATTCATAAGGGATTGGAAGGTAGCTGGAGCATTTGTAAGGTCAAAAGGTATCACTATAAATTCATAGTGACCCAAATGAGTTCGGAATGCTGTTTTGTGAATGTCACTGGTTGCCATCCTTATTTGGTGATAACCAGATCTAAGGTCAAGTTTGGAAAACACCTTCACACCTTTTAACTCATCCAACAACTCCTCTATCATGGGTATTGGAAACTTATCCTTGGTGGTACTTTGATCGAGCTCTCTATAATCTACACAAAACCTCCAACTCCCATCTTTTTTTCTTCACTAAAATTACTGGAGAGGCAAACGGGCTCTGACTAGCCCTTATTCTTCCTAACTGAAGCATTTCTGCGACTATCCTTTCGATCTCCTGTTTCTGCACAAAAGGGTACCTGTAAGGTCTAATAGTAAAAGGTTCTGCACCAGTTTTTAACAAGATGTGGTGGTCATGGCTTCTGGTCGGTGGCAAAGATTTAGGTCTTGGAATACATCTTCAAATGCTGCTAAAACTTCTTCAATCGCTGAGGGTATTGCCTCCGAATTGTTCTCAGCATTAACAGAAAATAGACATGCCATTATTGAAAACTGTTGCTTTTGGTAAGAGCTTTGGAACTCTCTTCCGGAGATAGCAGCTCATTGTCCATCCATATTACCCATAATTGTTACCTGCTTACCTTCATAAATAAAACTCATCCTTAACTCCTTGAATTTGAATGTACAATCACCTAAAGTTTTCAACCACTGAATACCCAGTACTGCATCACAACCGTTCAATGGTATCAACCTCATTTCGGTACTGAACTTGTGTCCTTGAGAAGCCCATGTTAACCCCTTACATTTAGCATCACTCTCTATCTTGAATCCAAAACTGTGACCCTGAGAGCTTTGGCTGGTTCCACTTTACACTCTAATTGTTTTGCAGTCTCGCAATCCAAAAAGTTATGCGTGCTTCCACTGTCAACCAATATAATTATTTCTTTTTTCCCCACTGAAGCTGTTATTCTTAAGGTAGTGTCTGATGTATTTCCATGTAGTGCATGAAGTGATATTTCCATTTTTGGTCCTTGTTGCTCTATCATTTCTGCAGTATCTCCTTTTGTGCCAGAATTAGCCCCTTCAACGAGTCCTTCATTCACATTTTCACAGGCTTCATCGTCATCATCTCCAATCATCAAATAAGCCTGCTTATGTTGACACCAATGACCGGGTGTATACTGCTCGTCACAGTTAAAACACAAATTTTTGTTCCTCCTGTCTTTCATCTCTGTAACTGTAAGCCTTTTGATGTTGGGATTATGAGCTGATTTAGCTTGTGGAACCATTTGATTACCAAGATTCTGGTTGTAGGCACCTTCGTATTTTGTAGTACCAACATTATGAGCGTTTGTACTTTTGGCAGTGTTACTGGAAACAAAAGATTTTGGCCTCCTATTAACAGCATCAATAGTAGCTTCTTGGACTCCAGCCATAGCTATTGCTTTAGTGAGTGTGTCCGGTTTCAAAAGTTTCCCCATACCTCTTATTTCTTCCTTCAACCCTCCCATGAAGCATTTCACAAAATAAGGTTCACTAAACCCAAGATTTTCTGCTTCTACCAAGGGTCTAAGAGCCTCAAATTTTTTCTGATAAATGATCACAGTACTAGTTTGTTGCAGCCTATTAAATTCCCCCAAGACATCCATATGACAACTAGAGCCACATCTAACTTCCACATCCTCAGAAAATTGCAACCAAGTTAACTTTGGATGTGACTTCTGATATGCTAAAAACCATGTCTCAGCTTCCCCTTCTAAATGCAATGGGACGCTTGGTAACTTTTGTTCATCCGTCATAGGATATATTTTGAATAATTGTTCACATTTCAACAACCTATTTTTTGGGTTCTCTCCATTAAAAACCGGAAAATTATAATGAGGCCATCTATAATGATTGTGGTTTTGATCACGAATTTCTTCCGAATTTAGTGAATGAGTAGAAATTTCAGTTACCTTAGAAGAGTCTCCTTTGTCCTTCCCTTTCCTCTTACTCTGAAGCTCGACCAACAATGAATCCATGGTTCCTTGCAGTGCTTCGAATCTCCCACTCATCTCCTGCAATTCAGCCCCCATTCTATCTACAACACCTTGTAAATCATAATGACTTTTGGTCAATTCCTTCACGCGGTAGTCTGTATTCTTCAAATTCTCCTCCATACCTTTCATTATCGTACCTTCAGCGATATTTTCTCACTTCCCACTGCTGAGAATCAGTGTGCTCTGATACCAATTGTTGTGAATTGGCCAAATGTCTCAATTCACAAACACGAAATTTAAAGAAAAGAAAAAGAAATAGAATTTAAGAAATCAAAAATGGTGGAAGAGAAGGAATGAAAAGAAGGGATTTAGATTTAGAAATAATTGTAAAGAAGAAACATGTTGATACTGATAAGATACCCATTATAGTCTCCACCTTCTCCTTGATACAATTTCAGTACATATCTCCGCCAATATCCTTATCCTCAATAAACTTCAAAATACTAACTACTTTATCCTCATCTAAAAATAATAATAAAATCCTAACCTTATCTTTATTTCAAAATACTAATAATAATCCTAATAAAATAAACTTCCTTCATAACATTCTTTTGGCTACTGGTCTGCATTGATGGTAATTTCCTCCTTTCTTTACAGATTAGTGGGGCCAAGATAAAGATATCAAACAGAGAGGATTTCATGTCTGGGACAACTGACAGGTATTAAACTTATGTAGAACTTAGCGTGGCTTGTTGGGCTGAGCTATCAAGCAAAATAATGTTTACTCTTTTTGATATTTGTACACCTTTTTTGGCAGGAAAGTGACTATGACAGGGTCACAAAGAGCAATCCATGTAGCTGAGACCATGATAACGCAAAAAGTTGCCTCTGCTACACTGAGAGGTGATGGAGAGTGATTTCGAAAGATAAATCCATTCTGTTAATAATTTTGTCGGTGAATCTTCCTACAATTTCTATATACATGTGACTGATGTTGGAAATAGTGAAAGATATATAATCTAGTAGCGGGATATAAAGAACCTATTATATTCTTTTGAAAGACAGCTTTACATGGACTTCCTCAGGCCACCAAATTTGTCTCAAGTAGTTGCTGGAATAGGCCCTTATAACGTGATTAAGTTGACCTAAAATGATCGACGATTTTGTTGATGCTTAATAGCAGCTGTAATTTTAGCCTTTTCGGCAGTAAGAAGGAATGTTATGGTAGATAAATGGATGTTAAATATCACGGCTTATGTTAAATTTTGAGATTTTTTTTTTTTTTGCAATTTGATGAATATATTTAAAGACTCTCTTTGCTTTGTACAACAGACGACTCTTGATGACTATTGCGGTAGTTGTACCATATTTCTTATCAGCATTAGGTTCATATATTCTTAGCTTAGCTATAAACTGGAGCATGAGCTCCTGCATAGGCTTATATAGGCTTAAATTGTCTTGCCCGGTCATTTTAGTGGTTCAAAACTGGAGCATGAGCTCTTGTAAATTTGGTTATATGTTATTAATTGCTTTATTTCAGTTCAATGACAACTCAGTCATGGCTACTTATCAAAAATATTCTTTTGCATAGGTTCGGGCTGTTTTGTGATGAAGTTTAATCGTCTTTTGCAATGTCCTACTTAATGTTTCAATTTTTTACAAAATTATCCCATCTCACCAATTTTGATCAAAATAAATCAATCATGTACATAGCGTGTGGGTGTTTTAAGGGACAAAATAGTTAGTTTATAATCTAAATATATTCCTTCCAAAACAAATGGGGTAAAACCTTCAGCGCTAGAAGAGAAAGATGACTATATATTGCCACTTAATGCTCTATAATTAACGCATATGATTGAATAATTTTGACTAAAAATTGGTCAAGGGACAATTTTGTAAGAGACTGACATTGAAAAGTTGAAATGTTAACTAATTTATATATTACAATTCAACATTAATATGATAGTACAGTTGATACAACTTTATATGGTTTATGGAGTTGTTAATTGATGATGTGGGAATAGTTAATGACTATGAATGGACGTTTATGTCTTACAAGCAAAAAGGTTTAATCAAAGCCTTTGAAGAACTTGTTCGCAATATAGAGAATGGGTTCTGCTTTGGGGACATACATTCCAGTTTCACACATGTTGGGCATATAGGTATGGGGTCTAGGGAGTTATTATGGGGCTCTGCAAAAGCAAAACATCCAAGGAAGTTCAAGTAGAGCATGAAGAAAGAAGATCCTGAAGCATGCAACTGGCTTAATGATAAACACCACAACCATGGTCAAGATCACTTTATTAAAATTATTATCAAATACCCAAAACACCCTTTCATGTTTACTCATTTTCTTTCTTTCTTTCTTCTTTTTTCCTACTTGCCGCCTAAATTTTTTGTTTGCTCTCTCTTCTCTCACCCTAAAAGTCCAAATTTGCAATCTGATGGGGGTTTTTTTCTTTCTTTTTTTCCACCCATTTTTCGTTATAAAAAATTATTCGGTAAAGTTAGATAAGTTCTTATAAAAAAACATAAAATTACTTCCACCATGAATGCAAACTCCTTACTGATGGTAATTAAAAATACACGCTCCTTATTGATGGTAAAAGAGAGTCAGATATAGAGGCGGAGAGGAAGAAGAAGAGAGAGAAAAATAGATAATTGCACGGATATACACGAAGGAAAGAGACAGAGCACTGAAAATTGTGGACTATTAACCTTAAGGGTGTTTTGGGGAAATTTGCAACCGTTTCTCCTTCAAATCCTAGAACGTCAAATATTTTGAAATAAAAAATTGCTTTATAGCATCAAATATTAAGGAAAAGGGAATAATTTGTTTGCAAGTTTTAACAGCCTACAATAAAATTGGCAAGAGAAAAATCAATATTTTCGAAGATAGAGGACATTATTAGAGACTGAACTTTAATAGAATTTTGTGCAAACAATGGTATTTGTAAATTGTGTCCCAATACTTTGGAAAGATTGGAAGGGCAATAAAATATGTCGGGGGTTGCATTTCTGAACCTTTTGATGAGCACATATTTCAAATGATGGTATATTCAAATTTGACATGATTTATTTAAATTTTAAAAATAATAAATTTTATAATTAGTAATAAATTTTAAATAATTTATAATACATAAAATTATATTGATAAAAATTAAATAAATTTAAATGAATTTTAAAATATCAATATTAATTTTTATTTCAGAACAGATGAAATATTAAAGAAGAGGGAGGGAAAGTAAGTGTTTAAATGGTACGCACTTTGTATTTCATTTCTGGATGAAAGTAGCCATCAAATATTGAAAAAGGATTTATTTTATCGAGTACTATTATTTAACAAGAAACTATAATCTTAAAAAATTAATAACGTACCATGAAAAACACATGCAACGCTCACCAACATGTATGTAAATGAATATGTTGTGAAATCATTGCAATTTATTCAAAAATACAATTTCCATAGATTGATATATAACATCTAAAATGTAAGTAATTTTTTTAATATTTTAAAATTATTCATGGTTCATCACCGCCATCACCACTGCCCGAACCATAGCCCGACCCACTGCCATATCCTGATCTCAAGCCTGAACCGCCACCACCACCTCCGCCCCCTCCCCCTCCCCCTCCCCCTCCCCCATTTCCATATTTTGAGCCACTGCCACTACCACTGTAATGTCCTAGAATTTTTACGTCATTATTAATTTAATTTTTAACGAGTTAGTTTTACGAGATTATTTAAATCTTTTTATGTGATTAATTAATTATGTGATTAAATGCTTATGTGATTAATTACTAGAATTAATTAAAGGGGGTCACTAATATGTTATTAAATTAGTGAACAAACCCTAAAGTTTTAATATCAAAATAATTGATAAGTTTCCTATTAATTAAATATTTAATTAAATTGAATATAATGAGTTAATTAAATATAATAAATTAATTAATATGATTATTAATTAATGTAAATAATTTGAAATATTAATAATAATATTTATTAGTCTATTTAGTAATTTAATACTTATGGGTTAGAATATTTAATTATTTATTCAATTTAATTATTTATTTAATCATGGATTGAATAATTAATGTGTAAATTATTAAATTAGCCCAACATAGATCAATTAGTAGTCCAAGTGAAGAATAATAAAATTTGACAAATTAATAGCCCAAACAATTTAATAGGAGCCCAATTGGTATTTTAAATAAATCCCAATACTTGACCCACTTGGAAAAACAATTATATAACTTATTAATTATTTAAAAAGTAAGCATATGACAATGATTTTCGAACAAAAATTGCATCAGCCAAGCATGCTTGGGAAAGAGAGAGAAAAATGATTTTTTAATTATTTATTTTGGTTTATTTTTCATTTATTTAATAAATGGATTGCTTGTATTTATTTTTAAAGTACATGGATTATTCCTCTTCTCACCTAATGCGTCATTTAACCCATTTCTTGTGTAAGTTGTCATCTAGGGGCATGGTCTAGATTATTAGATATATTATGTGTATCTATTAATTTTACAAGTATACTTGCATTGGTAAATATTGTACTTCATTATTTTTCTCCAAGTTCCAAAAGAGAGAGTTTGAGAGGAAGGTATTTTGAGAGAGAGCAAGAAAAGGAGAAGGAGTTCTAAGCTAATTCATGTCATCTTTTTATACTACCTATTTTGGAAGAAAAATGAAAATAACCATTAAATCAAGGTAATGGTTATTTTAAATAAAACTTTGCTTTAAAATTAAATAAATTATCATGTTAGTATAAACATGTTAATATAGTTAATAATGTGTGGTAGTAATATTTATGTCATGCTTGAGTTTAATATGCTTGATTTGTATTTCGGTATATTTTGTATACTAAAAACATGTGTTTAGTAGTGTATAATCAAGTCTTGGAATTTATGACTAAAAATATTTTTATAAAACTTAGGTTTAATATTCTAATATTATAGAACATTACATCATGAGAAAAACAAAGTTTGAATAATTCAAAATGGAGTTATATACAAAAAAATTATGATTTGTGGTAGTTTATGTAATGTAAAAACTTTTATAAAAAAAAAATGATATTAAATCATGAAAAATTAAATTTTCATGTTATAAATTGATATTAAGTGATTGATAATTTTTTTGGATTTTTATTGAGGATTTAAAGCTTACTTGATGGTATAATTTTTATTTAAGTGGGTATTGCCGGACACTGTTCACACTCAGCTGGAAAGAAAAAAAAAACACTGACCGCGCAATGCGCGCACCACTGTTCACTGTTGGACGCGGAGCCAAACGGCGTCGTTTGGCGAAAATAAAAATTTCATTCGCGCGTTATGCGCGGAAGCCAGGTACAGTCCCCTTAAAACGGCATCGTTTTGGACCGTAGATTTTATCAGCACGCGCAATGCGCGGTAAACAGATTTTGGCAGAAATTACAATTTTGCCCCTCCGTTCGTTTTTCGGTGAAATTACTATTTTGCCCTCAGATCAGTTTTCAACTTAGTTACAGAAATGCCATTCGGGTAAATTTTAATTAATTTAAATAATTGAAAATTAATTTAAAATTTTAACAAAAATAATAATAATACAAAAATGATATTAGGGAGGATATTTTTCATTAAGTTTAATATTTAAATATTTTAAATATTAATCTAGTTAGCTAAACCATGGTTAAGTTAAATAAATTTATTATTTATTTATTATTTACAATGTTAATAATAAATAATGGTGATAAAGTAGCAATTGTTATTTAATTCCTGTTAAATAATAATTAAAGAGAGATAAAAGTATATAAATTACTTATTTATTATTTAAATATTATTAAATCATAAATAAGGATAATTAAGTAATTAATTATTATTTAATTAGCATTAAGTAATTATTAATTGAAATTATGTTATTTAATTAATAATTTAATTTTTATTTAAAAAGTAAATAAGGATAAATAAATTGAATTTTTATTTAATCTTAAACAATAATTAAAATTTATTAAATAATTAATTATTATTTAATTGACATTAGATAATAATTAAAGAGAATTAAAATTAGTAAACTATTATTTAATTTTCTTAAATTAAATAATAAGTGAGGTTAATTACTTAGTTAATTATTAGTTGATTAATATTAAATTTAAGAAGGTTAAAATTAAGTCAATAATTATTTGTTATTTAATTATTATTAAATAATAAGTAAGTACAATTAGTTATTATTTATTATAAATAATAACTAAAATTAATTAATTAATTTCTATTTAATCAAGATTAAATAGTAATTAAATCGAGATTGAGTTAATAAAATAATTTGAATTTAATTATGATTTAATTAAACAATTGTAATAAGCTGTTTAAGGGTTTAATAAGTGTTCAACACTTGAGAGAAATATTTTCTAACTTATTAAATTATTAACCTAATATGATTTAGGGTCTATAAGGTTAATAATATTATTTTGACTGATGTAAATTATGTGTTAGTACTTATGCGATAGATAAGTTCCTTAGTGAGCGTATAGTTGTGCAAATACGCCGTACTAATTATTAGACAAACTTTATTAATGTCAGGTCTTTCAAAGCCAGTTAGTTAAAGCTAGACATTAATTGTAGTTGAGCAGACAGGCAAGTTCCTTATCTCTAAACTTATTTCATTAAGCAAATTATTTAGTTAAGCTTGAACTGTGATTCTAAGCATGCTTTGAGTGGTTTAATTACTTTACAATTATTCCACATCGATATTGTTGTTATTCGCACTTGTTGCACTTGATATTGTACAGTCTTTGACTTGCACTTAATTATTGTTATACTGTTTAAAGAACTGTTCATAGTAGGTTTAAGTCATTGTTCGGCTAGACATTTATGTTAAAGATTTTAAAAACTATCCAAATCATTGAAGATGCGAATTTTTAGACTATTATGAACACCCCTTTATTATAAGGGAGTACCCTGAATCTAATATCAAGTACAAAATACGAAAATTAAATGTTATGCATACACATATTGTACTGAGGCTGATCCCCTCGGGTACATATTTCTGGTAGTAACCATTGGGTCAACCTGCTATTGACTCCAGTGGATATTTATAGTTCATAGTCTATTTGACTATCTTAATTTTAAAAGCAAATCATTATTCCTGCTTATGTTATTCATATTATTGAATTGTTCAGCTATTCCCTTTTATTCATGATATATTGTTTCTTGTTGTTATTTAAACTTGTAAAGCAAATTAGTTGTTCACCCTTGCTATATCATGAAACCTTATTGCAGTGCAACCCGAGACTTCGGGAAAGAACAAGGGTAAGGGAAAGATGAAGTGATAGACTTCAGGATGCAACCTTGTAGTTAAGTAAATTACTTGTTATCTAATATAAACCCTAAGTACTTTATTAAGGGTATTTGTGTACTTTTGTGTAAGGTTATCGTATCTTGGGACTAGTAATACCTTTTGAATGAACAACATATATTTATTATTCTGCATTTAGTTATTGTATGTTGTTTAGAGGTGAATGTTTGTATTAGATCGTGATGACCGAATCCAGATATTTAGAATCCGAATTTGGGTGCATCACAGGTTGGTATCAGAGCTGTAGGTTAGAAACGTCAGGATTGCGAAACCTAAGTTATAACCTTGATAGTAAACTCGTATTGAGTGTTAGGAGATAAATCGAGGAGATTTATCATATGTGGTTTTGATGAATTGGGGAATTCATCGAGTCGAGTCGTACCCAATGAAATATAATTTCATTTTTTCAATGAATATATTTTATTGTTGTATTGATGTTAGTTTTTTTTGTGATGTGTTGTAGGATGACTATAGGCGAGACGAGCGGAGCTCAAGAGGACGTGGGATTCATTGATATACCAGTGGATACGCAATAGTTGGTAGGGTATGCACCCGTCGCACCTGTATCCCCGGTTGAGGAGCCAGAGTCAGATCCCGAGGAGGGAGATTGAGAGGAGGCTGCCTGGGGTGGAGTGATGCGACCGTACAGCGAGGAGGAGGCTGATACTGAGGATGAGGAGGATGAGGAGCCAGCTGAGTATGCTGATGGCATGGACACTACCGCCAGTGACATCATCGATACTCTGACTACGACTAATGATGAGCTAGAGGATATGGTTCAACACCTAGAGGAGCAGAAACAGATTCACCAGCAGACTGAGGAGCAGTATAGGGGGACACAGCTTACATGTTCTTCGGTGAGAACATGGAGCTAAAGGAGAAGATGACTGAATTGCAGGCCAAAATTCAGCAGTTGGAGAGCGCTGCACCTTCATTGGGTCCTACTATGCAGCAGTTTATGATCCAGAATAGTCAGCTGAGGCAGACGGTGGGGAGATTAGATGCTAGGGAGATGGCTAGTCAGACAGTTCTCCAGACCATCAGGGCTGAGCTTGATAGGGAAAGAGCCGCTAGGATCGACACCTTAGAGTATGCTCTTGGCACTTCGTTTGATCGACTGAGGCGTCGGGTTATGAGACACCCTAGGGAGGCGGGTAACAGCAGACGCTGGATTCATCGCCGTACAGTGGAGGAGTTGGCCCAACAGGCTTTACGCAGGGCTATTTGTAGGACTGTTCACCGCAGCAGGCGGTGATTTATTGTTGTCATCTTATTTGTACCTATTAGTAGTGAGTCCCACCTTTTATTTCTATTAGGGATGTTTCAGCTGCTGTAAGCCTCTATATTTTGATTTATGCATAGGATGTTAGTTAGACCCCAACTTTTGTTCTGTTAGAGGGGTTGATGGTGGTAAATCCTCACTTTTTGTTTGTTAGAGGATAGTTGTTGTTAGGCAACTTGTGCCTTGAGCGTTTATAGAAGTATGCCACTTGTTGAGTCTGTACTAAAACATTGGTATATGAATATAAATGCAGTTATTTCCTTGTTTAAATCAAATATGCTTGATATATAGTTTTGAATTTAAATGTTAATTTGGCTAACATAATGCGTAGAACTATAAGCATAAGTCTAAGATTTGCTCTTTAGCAGATCATGCCGAGAGGTAGACCACGCAATCAACGTATCCCAGAGTCAGAGAGTGAGGTTGAGGATCAACCCAATCCTATGAGGATGTTTGCAGAAATGCTGATGGAAGCCATGCAAGCTAGACCCCCACTAGTGGTAGTACAACCAACACCGCAGCCAACGTCGCACTTGGAAAATTTCAAGGACATCAAACTGGTTGGACCACCGGAGTTTCAGGGAACTCTAAACCCGATCGAAGCACAGACTTGGATCGAGAAAATGGAGAAGGTGTTCGAGGTCGCTAGGGTGGCCAAAGAACAGAAGACTAGTTTCGCTACCTTTATGATGAAGGGGGAGGCGAACTATTGGTGGAAGGGCAACAAGGGCCGTGCGGGAGAAGGCGTCATCACCTGTGAACGCTTTAAAGAAATGATTTTGGAAAACTACTTTCCAGAAAACATGCAGCAAGAAATGGAGGTGAAATTCCTCGAGCTAAAACAGAGGAGTATGTCTGTGGCCGAGTATGCGGCCAAGTTTAATGAGTTGGCAAGGTTTGCAACTCATTAAGTTGATACGGAGGCTAGGAAGGCTCGGAGGTTTGAGCTGGGACTGAAGCCGTGGGTGTACCGTTCTGTGGCAGTATTAAAGATCAAGAGCTTGACAGAGCTATTGGAAAGGGCAATCATTGCAGAGGGTGGCAGTGAGGCCCTGACTAAATTCAACCAGGAGAGGAAGAAGGGTCATGAAGGACAGAAGGCGTGGAGCAGTGGAGGCAGTAACCCCAATAAACGGAAGTGGAATGAGAGCCAATCGTCCGGAGGTAACAAATCCGGAGGAGAGACTAAGAAAGTGAGCAAATGCAACAATTGTGGTAAGAACCACACGGACAAATGCTTGAAAGGGAAGAGTGTTTGCTATAGCTGCAGACAGCCGGGGCACATGGCTCCACAATGCCCGAAAAAGATGAAGGGAGTATGTTTTTCCTGTGGAGCAACCGATCATCATGCCAATGACTGCCCAAAGAGGAAGGGAGACGCTGGGAGTGGCAACAGAGGCAACAACAACAACAACAACAACAACAACAACAACAACAACAACAACAGGCTGAACATTGGAGGGCCAGCCAGCCAGGCCAACTGACCCACAGCGCGCACCTTCAACATGACTGTGCAGGATACAGTCGACTCCAAGGACGTGGTGTCAGGTATCATCTCGATCAATGATATTAATGCATATGTATTGTTTGATTTGGGTGTTACATGCTCTTTTGTTTCTGAAGATTTTGCTAAGAGATTAAATTTACCTCAAGAAAAGTTAGAACACTCTATTAACATAGAAGTAGCAAACAAAGAAATCATTCCCGTAGACTACATTCATAGGAACTGTTGTGCTGAATTACGAGGGTTTAGACTTAATGTGGATCGTGATGACCGAATCTGGGTATTTAGAATCCGAATTTGGGGGCATCACAACCACACCCCGACCCACTACTAGATCCATAACCTGACCTGCCACCTCCACCAGGACCACCACCTTCACCGCGTCCACTACCTCCACATTTCCCTATACCTTCACCTGACCCATAACTGGATCCATATCCTGACACAAAACCTCCACCTGACCCCTTTCCACCACCACCACCACTACCATATCCTTCTCCCTCTTCCCCACTGTATCCCCAACCTCTCCCTGACCCGTTACCCGACCTAGACCCACGATCCGACCCACCACCACCTCTTCCTCCTCCACCACCACCAAATGTCACCGCTACTACCAAATACCAACCTCTCGTCTGGCCACAAAGCAAATTTCCACCAAGAATAATATCAACAATGCAATAGCAATCACCTTGGAATTGGCCATGATCTACAAACTTCGAAGAAAATGAAAATGGATCAGGAATCTCTGATAAATTTCCAATGTGTATGTTTTGTTTTTTGTTTTTTGCTATTTTTTTGGTTTTTGTTTTTGAATGAACAAGAAGGTAATGTAGGGCCGTAGGGTGTCATATATATTAGGAATATTGTAGAGCTTGTTAGAATTTAAGATGATGAAGAACGGAAAAATAAAAACACGCAATATACCCAGGTTCACCAATTTGGCTAGTCCTGCTTGTCTGATGTATTCAATAGATGACTCACACGCTTTACAATAATTCACACACCAAACAATTATTTTTATAGTAACTAGAAAACCCTAGATGCTATAACATGAGCTCAAGCCCAATACATTAGTAAACCAAAGACTGAATCACTAATAAATCCCCAAGCCTAATTACACCATTGCGCTTGGCTTCAAGGGGGCGCTGCCCCCTTGCAACCCCCGCCAGCTCACCGACGAGCTGGGCAGCCGCTCGCTCACCGGGGAGCGAGACCCCCGACCACCCTGTCGTGGTGGCCATTAGTCGAATCCGCAGGTGTATGAGCCAATCCGAATATGAACGTAAGCACTTATGGTGTCCACCTAATTACATCATTCTTTTTCCACCTAGTTATTTTTAATTATGAAAAAATATGAACGTGTCCCATAAAAGAGATGGTGGTAGTGTTGTTGGCGGTGGTGGTGGTATATATCACGGTCACGGGTGGGGGACTCGTCATCTTCTAGCTAATTCATATGTACTCCCACTTTTGACTTGGGGCTCCAAAGTCTAAACTTCTCTTGAGATAAAACCAATGAAATTCATTCTTCTATACTTTGTTCATCATTAATTTCACACTTGTTCACATAATTTATGTGAATACATAAAAATTCCATGCATAATACTAGCTAGTTACCCTCTTGTTGCAGGTTGATATGATTATGGAAAATGATAGATAATTTAGACAAACTTTGTGTAATTTATTTAGATAAAGATTAGATAGTTGTACTCATCAATAGCTAAGTCGATACCAATTATGTATTAACAAATTGTACAAAATAATTAATTAAAATTTTGTTTAGATAAAATAGACAAAAGTTGTCTAATCACATATCACTATTTTAGACAAAAGTTGTCTAATTAGATATAGCACTAGTCCGTGATTATTAATCCACTGTGTATGTTTGGTTGTCGGCACATAAGTGGAAATAAATTGTTTAAAGCGAAAAAAAAATTCAAATAATTTTAGACATTCAAATCTGCTAAACACTATAAATTGATAAATGAAGAAACACTTTAGTAGAGTAGTAAATGACATACTACGCGTGATTTAATGTAAAAAGATAAGAGAGTGAGTGAGGAGAAGGGATAAGAGAGTATGTGAAAGAAAATAGGAATGAAGAGAATTAGTAGATATGAAAAAGATAAAATGAGAAACACTTAAAAATCTTTACAAAATTGTTGACACTGGTTATTCATTCCATTCGCTTTATAATATAGATAGATTTAAATGTACTACCTCTCTTCAAAAATAGGATTTCTATATTCCTCTCTCGATTTTCTCGTAAATGCATGTATTAAAATGCGCATGATTAGTAAGGGCGACAATGGTGTCGTGTTGAGCGAATTCGTATCGTGTCAAATTATAAGTATTATACTAAATAAGTCAATATTAATATTAGCTATTTAATTATTCGTGTCAATATGCTCAACACAAACACTAATCGATTTATTAATCGTGTTAAAATGCTGACTCATTTAACATGTTTACTACATAAATTAAAATTTTTAAATAAAAAAATAATTTATTCATCACAGTAACATATATTTAACAAAATACAAGATAATATACTTAGAAAAGTAATTAAGAAAGTTAAAAATCAATATTTATAGTAAATTATAACGCTAAATCATATTTATTTTCATATTATTTTAAATAAACGTGTCTAATCGTTTCAACCTGTTAATGATATATGTTTGACCTATTAAATTTTGTGTTAAATATGTCAACTTGTTTGTGATACGAAAATTAGGGGTGAGTAAAGAATCAAATTGCCTCCGAAATTGCACAAAAAATCTCACAAATTGCACCAACGGTTCCGACGTATGTGACGATTTTAGATAGGCTGAAAAATCGCAAATGCGATTTGAGTTTGGTTTCTAAACAAAACCGCATGCAATAAACTGCATTGCACCATGCACTGTCAAAATGGAGTATATCTAGAAGCATTATTTTAATGTATAAATATTTAAAATTATCCCAAATTATAATTATCTTTGTTTAAAATTTTCATATGTAAGGAGATAACATCTTTCATGTTTTTAGGTTCTATTTTGCTTTTGTTTAGACAAATATTATAAGTAAAGTTGTGTGTGGATTGTGTTATTAAAGTGGTATTTAATATTGTATGATGCTAAATTATTAATTTAAATTACATAAAATTTAATTATTTAAATTGATTTTAAAACTGAAACCATATCAAATGAAACTGCAACGCATGGTTCAAAACCGCACCGTACCAATTATAAGCGGTTTTATATGTGATTTTGAATATATCAAATCGCACTTAACTAGTTTTATATGTGATTTAGATTTCAAACTGTACTAAACCACACCATACTTATCCCTAACAAAAACTATTTATACTGAATAATACCCCTCTTATTTTAGTACCATTTATTTCATTCCATAGATAGTTCATCTTTTTTCATTGAAAAAGAGAAGAAGAAAATTTTATATGAACTTTGGGTGCGTGACAATGAATCAAAATACAAAATTTGTGGAGACCTATATAGTCAACACGTAAACAGTATATAGAACCAATGTGAATTAACCATTAATAGTTTGTTTTTTTCCTTTTTTCTTTTTATTTGTAAGACTTATAATCACATAATTATAATTTATAATATTATAATTTATGATATTATAATCTCAAGATTATTAATTATAAGATTAAATAGTATTGAAATTATAATACTTAATTAAATATGGTATTAAATAGTTCTTTATATGAAGTCATTTTATAATTTAAAGTCCAAATTTAAAAACAAACAAGATTAATAGGTTTATTTCAAGTGTAATACTTACCAACAAATATAATATTGAGATTATAATCTATGTCTTGAGATTATAATCTATGCTTTAAATTTATAATTACAAAATTATAATTCTTACAAACAAATATAATTTTAATGAATTAGGCACTCTACTCTA